>JADLZK010008811.1:0-163790 GCA_015847255.1 Hyparrhenia diplandra | reverse complement strand
ATTGGGCAAAAATAAGTTTATTTTATGCTTGGTTACGTTGTCGGTCGGCCGAGAGACGCTTGAAAAGAATCAAAATCCGAAAGCTACCCCCTCCGGTCGGAAACCCTAAACCCTAACCTTTCTTTATCCCTTTTCCATAATTCAAAATCTATGCAAAATTTGACAAAAAACTTCCAAAAGCTAGTTTGTAGATCTTTTCTTGATGAACAAAAGATATGTACAAAGTTTTTCAAGTTTTTGAGTAATTTTAAAAGTAATTTTGAATTCAAATTTATCCCTTTTTGACCCCATTTCAAAAGTCATATTTAGAGGCCAATTTTGAAAATCTTCCAATTGTGAAAATTGTAGATCTTGAAATTTTAAGCAAAGTTGCTTCTTGGAGATTTTTTGAGTTCAGTTCAAATTTTTAGAAGTAATTTGCAAAATTCTGAAAGTTAGGGTTTGGGCATAAGAATCCCGGCATGGATGCCCATGCCGCCACGCCGCCGGCGTCCCGCCGTGGACGTCGGCGTCTTCGCGCGTCCCACGCTGCGTCTCTCGCCAGCCAGGCGAGCTCTCGCCGCCGTCCACCTCGCCGTCCCCTTCTTTTTTCTTCTTAAAGCCACCAACACCGTCGCCGTCGTTTTTTCTTCGTTTTTTTTTTTTTTTCGCCGCCCGTCAAGCCTTGCCGCCGGGAAAAATCACCGCCACCGGTTCACCTCTCGCCCTATCATCTTGGTCGAAGGTCCGTCGAATCTTTGCGCATCGATTGAGCCCGCTCCGTGTTGCCTCCTCCTCCGCTTAGTTTGCCCACGCGTCGTCTTCCTCGCTGCCGGCCGGAGCGCCGCCCCTGATCACGCCGCCGTTCCCGTCCCGCTCCGGTGAGCTTCTTCACAAACTAGATGGTGTTTTTGAGTCGCTTTGAGGTTGTGGTCGTGATAGACCCGTCCGTTTTCGCGGCCGACGCCCGATCCACGCCGTAACGCGGACCTTTGCCGCCGGAGTCCGCCCGCCCCGCCGCCGCCGTTATCGCCGTCGAACCACCTCAGCGCTGTTCCCGACCCAACCATCTACGTTATTGAAGCCGCGGTGAGTCGTTGATCGCGCCTGTACCGCCGGGTTTGGTCGCTTTGGCCGGGATAGCCGAACGCCGACCACGCCGACGGCAGCCTTGCTTCTTGCCCATTTGTAACACCCCTGTGTTTACTTATCGGTTAAGCCATGGTTTGGACAAAAATAAGCTTCTTTTATGCTTGATCACATTGTCGGTCGAAGAGACGCGAAAAGAATCAAAATCCGGGAGTTGCCCCTTTTTGTCGGAAACCCTAAACCCTAACCCTTCTTTACCCCCTTTTCTATATTTCAAAATCTATGCAAAATTTGACAAAACTTCCAAAAGCTACTTTGTAGATCTTTTCTTTATGAACAAAAGATATGTACAAAGTTTTTCAAGTTTTTGAGTAATTTTAAAAGTAATTTTGAATTCAAATTTATCCCTTTTTGACCCCATTTCAAAAGTCATATTTAGAGGCAGAATTTGAAAATCTTCCAATTGTGAAAATTGTAGATCTTGAAATTTTAAGCCAAGTTGCTTTTTGGAGTTTTTCAACTTCAGTTCAAATTTTTGGAGAATTTTGCGAAAATCCGAAAGTTGGGGTATGCTTGCGTCATCGCCGACGTCACCTCCTCCTGTCCCTTTCTTCCTCTCTGTTCACGGTCGACGCCGCGGTGGCGACGTCAGCGCCGCGCGCGGCGACCGTCCCCGTGGCGTGCTCGCGAGGCCGTTCGAAGCCGCGACGTCGTCCCCGCCCTTTAAAGTGTGAAGCCGCCTGGCCGCCACCGTTTTTTTTTTTTTTTCTCCTTCTTCCCGCCACCGCGCCAAGCTCCACCCGCGCCGGAATATGCCGCCCCTGCTCGCCTCCTTGCCAACGAGCACACACGTGTCCCCGCACCTTCCTTGCGCCCTCCTTGACTCGCCGCATCGCGCCGGGCGGCGGCCGCAATCGGTCGCACACACCGCTTCCGCCGCGGCCGGCCCGCCATGGACGCCGCCTCGCCTTTGCGGCACGCTGCGGGTCGCGTCACCACCGGGCCGTGCTAGGCCGAGCCACCACCTCCATCGCCTTGCCCCTAACCGCGCCGCCCCTTCGCGCTTTCCACGGCGCCGCCGCGCGCCCTCGCACCGGCTGCCATCCGCCGCCGCCGCCCGTGAACGCCGCCGCGGTGGTCAAGCCCCCGCGCACACCACGCCGGGCAAGCCGCGACCACCATCGAGTGAGCCCCGAGCATGGTGATGCTTCCCCACCATTCCATTGCCGCCGAGCCGCCTCCGGGACGGGAACAACAAGCTCCAAAGTGCCCTCCTCGCTCCAAACTCGCCGAGGGACCTCGGGTTCGAGTGGAACAAGTCCAGGGGGACTAGGTGAGAAACCTTGTGACTCATGTAAATAGTGCTTTGTACTTATCTCGTAAATTTATAAAAGTTCAAGGTCTTTTTTGTAAAATTAATGTTATTATTCTTCCGTACTCGATCTATATTTTTTGTAACAAATGTTGTAATATTGTAGCTACTCCTTTGTTGATCCTGGTATGAGTGGTGTAATGTCGGGGTTTTAGATTACACTCGGCAACTTCTTAAGTTATTGGGTGCATCCGCACTCCGCCGAGGTCTTTGGGACAATGACAAAAGGTGGGCCCGCAATTAGGAGGTTCTTATTTACGGCCGCGTGCCGGGCGCGTCGGTTAGGGTTCGTCTTAGGCTCGATTAGGTGAGGGATTTTTAGTCGCCTATAGGTGCTAGAGGTGTTGCTACCCTCGCGTTAGCCGGGGAGAGCTCCGGTGGCTTTGCTCCGACGGCCGCCGGCCGCCCGTGGCGGTGTTCTCGCTTCGAGAGGCAAGGGACCCGAGAAAAACGAGAATAGAAAAACAATCGGGGTCCCAAAGCAAAGTCCTTGACTTAGCGGAATAGTGTTTATTATGGTTTTGTAGTTTTGAGAAACAAAGAGGGACCTTTCTCGCAATTTTGGTCGGGCCAGGGCTTTGGCAGGGCGCGTTAGGCCCGGCCTTTGTTTTCCCCGTTGGGCAGCGCCGGTGCACGCGCGTGTCTGGGCTCTTGGCGCTGCTGCCGGCAGGCTGGCCGAAGTGGCTTTAGGCCCGATGGCCTTTTCTTTTAAAGAAATGTTTTTACTAATTTGTTTGTTTTGAATAGTGTGCGATTTTGTGAATTTCCTATAAATTCAAATAGTGCTTTTAAAATTCTGAAATTTTTTGTAGAGCCTTCCCATGAGTATGTGTATCCATGAAAATTGTGAAACTTGAGTTTTGAGTAGTTCTTGCATGTTTCAAAAATACAAATTTTAATTGAAAAATGCATCTTCCATGGTTTTTAGAAAATAAAATATTTATTCAAAAATCATGAAAATTTATTTGGTACTGTTTTATGATGTGACCTTCTTGTATAAAAAGTTTGGAGTCATTTTGAAATGTTTAAATTATTTTCTATTTTATGCTTTATTATTTTATGTGTTTAACCAATTGTTTAGTGTCAAATAATTTAGGTTTTTGTGTGACTTTTTGGGTTGTTTTGTGGATCTTGGATCATACCACAATTAAATGGTCCTTGAGAACTCCTTAGGCAATGGTGGTGATATCTTGTAGAGTAGTTCAACAAGTTGGTTTTGTTGGGTTGCAACTTTATCGTGAAGGAAAGTTGTACTCAAGTGTTTATCATTTCATGCATCCATCAAGCATCATGTTTACTATTTCATCATGTTAAACAATTGCATCATTATTACGTGTAGAGAACGAGAGTGATGTGGTTTTGCGATGACCAAGCTTCAAGAAGATTCATTCATCCGAAGTGTTGGTGTCAAGTGTGACGTGGGTGGTCCAACTTCGAATCTAACTTTTCCCTCGCAACACGGCAAAGCCCGGATACATTTAAACCTTTCCTTGTATTTTACAAAGCTTTTACACTTATGTTTATGATATGTTGCATTAAGTTCTAGGAGTTGAGTGATAACCTAATTCTTTGCATTATCATCCTTGTTTATTGCAATACCATCCTTGTTAACCTTGTTTTATTTCGAAAATGCTTAGTAATGCTTAGCCCCGCTTAATTAGTTAAGCTTTTTCATCAAAATATTTTATTTATGAATATGGTACCTTTTGGAAGAATAATGAGGTGTAGTGTTTAATTTGAGACCGGACGGGACACGGGTTGTGTCTTTGGTGGTTAAGCCGACGGGGTTGCCCGGTCGTGCTTGTTCCGTTTGTGTCGATTAAGGACCTTTTCGTTGATTGGCCCTTGGATCAAGAATTTGTTATACTTGGCCATATATACGAGTAAGCCCGAGATCTCGGAGGTGAGCCAAATCGGGAACGCACAACCGCCAAGACCGGGAGTGAAGAGATGGCGGGGAGTACAAGTTACCCTCGTGGGTTAAAGTCCCGGATTGGAGGTGTACGGTACTCTCGGGTGGCGTGGGGCCAGCGGTCCCGTTTTTGGACGGTCCGAGTGAGGGTTGACATATGCAAGTTTAAGTTCTACATATGTCGTGTGGTGAGGTATCCCCAATTTGGGTTTTAAGCGGTTCGAATCGGCGTTTGCTCCACGAGAAAAGGAGACTTGATCCTCGCGACCGTCTTAAGTAGTAATTGATGGAATATGGTTTTGAGGAAAGAAAGTTGGCTTATGAAAGAAATGTTTGCTCTAGAGTAGAATAACCTAGAGTATATGAGTTACTAATATGAATTAAAAATATTGAAAGTAAGGATTCACTTTTAGTAAGCTTTTCTCGCAAAAGAATTCTTGATTCTTGCTAAGCCTTACCTTGTTTCTCCTAAACCCGCATTCCTAAGTCTTCTCCTATTTTCTTTAGTCGGGTAAGTCTTGTTGAGTACTCCCGTACTCGGGGTTTGTTAACCCTTGTTGCGGTGTTGACTCGTCTTTGTTAACCAAGGTCATGTCGGTGGGCACGACATGATCTAGTTGTCTTCTAGTCTACTCGGCTTCAGAAATTAATTAAGTTAAGTTTACTCAAATGTAACTTACTCACATTTTGTAAAATTAATGTTATTATTCTTCCGCACTCGATCTATATTTTTTGTAACAAATGTTGTAATGTTGTAGCTACTCCTTTGTTGATCCCGGTATGAGTGGTGTAATCGGGGTTTCCGATGACACTTTCGGCGAGCTTCATAATTTATTGGGTGCATCCGCACTTTGTTGTCGAGGTCTTTGGGACAATGACAAAAGTGCGAGTGGGCCCAAGAATTAGGAGGTTCTGTTACACCTATCCATAAGGGGTATGCGGACAATACTCCCCACAATCTAATCTTACTAACTTGATCTTTCGATCGACTTGATTTTCAATTTCAGCTTTGACTATCTTAAGTTTATCTAACGCTTCCGAACGTTCTTTGATTGTATAGATGTATCCATAACGAGAGTAGCCATCTGTGAACGTGATGAAGGAATCAAAACCATCCATAGATGTTACTAGTAAAGGTCCACAAATGTCCTTGTGAATCAATTCTAGTACTCCCGCTTAAACTTAGCTCCTTTCTTGCTAAAAACTGAAAAATTCTAGTGGTGGGAGGATTGATTCTTTGCGTAAGCGTTCTTTTCTCCCCCTCGAAATATAGCCTAAAAACACAGTGCCATAATCTCGATGAGGAATCAATTCTCTTTCTTTTCTTGCTCGCATTAACAAATAATGCATTCTCATTCAATTCTCTTTCTTTTCTTGCTTGCATTAATAGATAACGCGTTCTCATTCTTATTACAACATTCTTATTCTTAGACATAGATAATAAATAAAGCATGTCTTGTCGGAAGGCAAGACCTACACATTTAATATTAAAAACTTTAGCTAACAATCATCTTTGAAAATATGTCAATCGAGGTCATAGTCTTACACACTTGAAAACTGAAATCAAAACTTCTAGCTAAGGAAACATAACTGACATCATATAACTGAAATGTGAAACCACTAGCTATGACTAGAGATAAATTTGCTATAGCTTGAACTTGAATTTGAACACCGGTGGCCACCTTATCCGTCTTTCTTATCTTGAGGGTTATTCGCAAGTATACCATTCCGCGACTGGCCTTTACCGGATCGCCATTTAAAACGAGGCCAAAACGAGGCCACCATGCTGAAATGTCGAGGACTTTGCGATGCCGCACACACGAGCCACAACGGATCAAGCGGGGTGCTTGCCTTTGCTGTCCTGCGAGTGGCTCCCCACGGCGGCGGCCTCCCTACGGTGAGCAGCCCCCCACAGCGAGCATGGCGGAGGCGCCGCCCGGGCCGACGCCAACACGAACCAGTTCGATCGTGGCCATGCCGATCGTCGTCGTCGTTTTTTTTTTCTTTTTCTATTGCGATGACGAGACTAGTCGCCGTCTTCGCCTCGCGCCCCGGCCGGGGCTGGGCGGCATTGGCCACGCGCGTCGACATCACCCATACGACCACGCATCTAGGCTTGTTTGGTTGGAGACCTGGACAACTTGCCCGGTAAAAACCGGTGCCCGGAGTTGCCTGAAATTCAATGATTTTTGCCTGGTGAGGCAACTTTGAAGGATGTGTGTTTGGTTGGATGCCCGTGCCCGGAACACTAATTAAAGACATATTACGTATTAGTCTTGTATATTGTCATAAATATTTATAGAGAACTGTACATATTTAAGTCAAATAATTGATTTGTGTTGTCACAACGTTGTCTGTTATTTGAAATAAAGAAGAAAAAGATAGAAAGGAAGACCGAATGGTGCTAATCACCTCCACTAATGCCAGGCAAATATGGTTGCCTGTGCCAGGCGTCCAGAATTGTGTGCCGGGAGCCAGGCAACCAACGCTAATTACTCACCAGGCCAGGCAACAGGATCGAAGTTCAGGGCGGCAACCAAATAAGGTCCAGGAACATCACAGGCAGCGTCCAGTCCAGGCAGCTACTCCCCAGGGCAGCATCCAAACAAGCCCCTAGTGCAACAAGCTGCCTTAATTTCTGCAAGCTCTGTCCATGGTCGCTCGTCGTCTTGTCGCTCCGGCCATCTTGCATTCTCGCTCCTGATCAGCCCAAGCAGCTGGAACGCTAGCTGATGCATTTTGCTTCCATTCCTCTCCTCGGATAAATTTAGTCCCAAACCGGAGAGGCACAGTGCCGCTACTAGGCTGAAATAGACGGGCAAGCGCCGTGCAGGCGTGCCGCATGGAGGCACACGCAGAGCACGAGACGGTGCGTCCGTACCTCGTGTGCTGGTGGCCATGGTGTGCGGAATGCACGCATAGCGAACCAAACCACAAGCTTGTTAACACATGTGTGTTTGATCATGCATGTGCCACCAGGATTCTGATACTCAGGCGTACGACACGTCCGCCTAGTGCAATTCTTTTTTTACTTTTTTTCAATTTGCTTCTATTTGCTGAGACAAAACAAAATCTACATGTATTCATTGAAAAAATGTTCTTTCCAAAAAGTTCTTGTGCCATGGATCTGAGGACGGGGCCGGGCCGCCCCAAAGCCATCCCAACCACCAAGAGAGAAGATCTTTTCGTCCCTCCGTGTCCAAACTCAATAAAATATTTGCTGTCTGGCCTCGTGGCTAAAATGGAAACAGCAGGAGGCAAAGTAAGGCCACATCAACTCGTTGCAGCTTCCATAAATAATAATAACAAAATAAATAATTTGATACGAATGCATGCTCTGGTAGGGTGTATGAGTAACTCAATATAAATGTTTGGACGACATATACTTGAGCTATTAGTACATTGCACTGGTGCCTCTGTCAATTTTTCGATCAAAAAGTACCATGCTCCTGTAGGGAGTATGAATAAACTCAATAAATATTTGTAGTAGTAGCGTACCGTCCATCTAGCCTTGACCATGATGAAATTCCTCTTGTCGTAGGGGACCAATATAATGCAAACAGGAAAGGTGCGCCGAAGACAATCTAAATCTAACCCATAGATAAATCCAATGAACCTACCAAGATCCCTCGCCAGCTCCTGCAGCCGCAAAAACCATACCACTATCAGTACCAAACTTAACGAGATAATCAGGGAGAACATCAAACAATGAAAACATAGAGCAGTCACACACCTGCAGCTTTCTCGTCCTAGTATCAATACCAAGGAAAGGAGGAAGCTGCACCAATCTAACCCATCACTCATTCCATGCACACTTCCTTCAGATCAGAATCAGATGGAAATTAAGCTGGCCGGAAAATACAAGGGTTTATTGGATACACACCACTGAAATTTTCACGTTTTTGAAAGACACCACTACTATTTACCTAATTGGGCTCACACCATTACAATTTTACTCAAATTTGAAACACACCATTATGTACGCTAGCAGGTGTATACATGTGGTAACAAGATTCGTATGGACCCTTTTGCCCCTATCCCCTCTATACATGGGCAGGTTGATTGGATTGACTATTGAGTCAATTTCTATTTTTTTGGAGCAGCAACTGTCCATACACGACATCGATTGATTCAATGCAACAAACACCAAATGAACAAGTAGCAGGAACTCATGGACACAAACCCATTCCATGTAATCATGCATGCTCATCCCGAGTTAGCTTGCACAGTCAACAAATTACATGCATCCCGATTTAGCACACAACACAGCCTCCCAATTGCATGCATCCTCATCCCGATTTAGCACACAACAGTCAACCAAAACAGCCGTCAACATCGCAAGAGCAGTGCCTCTCGCTAAATTCCGGAATCGCCGCCGCCGGCACAGGCGGTGTATCGCTGTTCTTCATGGCACAACCCTAGCAACGAAGCCAACCTTCATATAGTTCCAAGATGCGGCCCTGCGCCGAGGTCCAGCGCGCTGCCTCCAATTGTCATATAGTCGCCGCCGCTCAGCTCTAGGTTCAGGGATTGGGGAAGGACGGGATTAGACAGGGGAACGTGGGAGACAGAGTTTTTTTTTTTTTTGCTGGAGGGCTAAATGGTCCATACAAAATACGCCTCCCTCCTTACGCCTGCATGTGGGCCAGAGTCCATTGAAAGTGTAGATAGTGGCGTATTTCAAACTTGAGTGAAATTGTAATGGTGTGAGACCAGGTTTGACAAATAGTAGTGGTGTCTTTCAAAAACGTGAAAATTTTAGTGGTGTGTATCTAATAAGCCCAAAATACAATGGCGATTCGAGAGGCGAAGGATGGCAGGAGAGCTGTGTAGCTGATGACTAACTGTTGTTGTGGATGGCCAGGCACCACAGCAGCTAGCTATCTTGCTCTCTCTGAGACTTACACGAATGCATATGGTTCCTTGCTTGCGGCCTTCCTCCATGTAAAGTACAGGGTACACAAAGCATTGCCTCTTCTCTTTGCCAAAGCATGGAATTCGATCGCCCCCTTTTGCTTTTTCTGAACACATGTTTCCAGACGTAGCTCTGTAATTTTGTGTTAAAAGACAATAGACAGGCAGGCATGACCCTGCAAAGAGCGTCAGCCCCCCTATTCTTCTTTGCTTTCCTTCTTTATTTTGTACAACAAGATTGATAAAAGAGATCTATGACCAAGGCTGTATTCTTTTTTGAGGAATGCTATATGTCACACGTACATGCCCTTTTTTTTTTCTAGTACAAAGTACAAACACTCACAACACGCACCGCACGTTCACTCTTATGAACATACGTACACAAATCCTACCCCTATATTATCTAAAAAAAAATCCTACCCCTATAAGGTACCCCGCGTAAAACAACCCATTACAATAGTCTTGCATGGTTGTGGATATAGACCCTTGCCCACACAGGCCCATCAGATGTTGGCCCAACGAAGTTTCGGTTGGACCATGCCAATAAGGAGTGTTGCTTCATCGGTAGCCGAAGCATACACGAGCAACCAACTGAGGAGATCGTGGGGGCGAATGAGCGAGTGGCTCAGTGGTAGCGCTCGCAGTGGCGAGGCTATCCGCCAGCGTACGATCCCCAGCGATGGTAATGATGGTGTCGCACCCAGTGCTGCTATGCAGCACAGCCTCCGCTTGGCTTTGGATCCAAGCGTTTGTCTCTCACGCGTGAAGCCACAATGGGAACACGACGTGCTCGTCACCTACGGAGTCCAAGGATCCCGGTGATCTTAAGAGGGACACGGTCTTTGGATTCGAGGTGTATTTGTAGGTTTGTTAATTAGTACATGAGTGATGAGTGATATGAGTTGTGCGTGTGTTGAGTAGGCGTGCGTATGTACAAACGTCTGTACTCAGACGAGAGGTGTGAAAAAAAAGCTTGAGGTGATCGTGAGACCGCGGGAGCAACAGCCGGAGTCAAAGGGTGATGGCCAAGGACGCGTGACCTAGCGTACGGCAGAGCCCTCTTTGGAGACAGAGAACATCGTGTGGATAGGGGTGGTAAAGAGCCCTTTAATTTAGCCTAGCAAATTTAAGGATCAGACCAGATTAGGATCAGACCGTAAAACTATACAATTTTGAACTAAGAATGGAAAGACTCAAGTGAAAAAAAGCTCAAGTGAAATTGTGAAAGAAGGCAAAAGGACCGGATCCATTGCCGCCCCTAAGTGTGGAGCGAGGACAAGGACAGACGGGGGCCAGGTTCGAGACGCCCCATTGGACCGACAAGTTTAACTGCCAGTGGCAGGACCTCCAGGTACAAGCCTGTTCGGCAGCTCGAACGCATGCTTATATTCTGGGTGCATATGCAAATGAACTAGATTTGGTAGAGGCGATTAGGCCCATTGGACCGACAAGGGCCGGGGCTGCAGTGCAGTGGCAGGACCTAGCTTCAGTTGGGCAGCCGCCGTGGTCGAGGAACGACGCCGAACATGTTCGGCCCGCGGTAAAAGATAGGCATCAGTTCGGCAGGAGGAAAATAACGAACGCATGCTGCATGCATATTCTGCTTCCATTCCTCTCCTCGCATAAATTTAGTCCCGAACCGGAGAGAACCGGAGAGGCACAGTGCCGCTACTAGGCTGAAATAGACGGGCAAGCGCCGTGCAGGCGTGCCGCATGGAGGCACACGCAGAGCACGAGACGGTACGTCCGTACCTCGTGTGCTGGTGGCCATGGTGTGCGGAATGCACGCATAGCGAACCAAACCACAAGCTTGTTTACACATGTGTGTTTGTTCATGCATGTGCCACCAGGACCTGATATTTAGGCGTACGACACGTTCGCCTAGTGCAATTTTTTGTACTTTTTTTTAATTTGCTTCTATTTGCTGAGACAAAAAAAAAATACATGTATTCATTGGAAAAAGTGACTTTTTAAAATGGGAAATTTTATTAATTTCAAGAGATTACATATGGCTCGAAACATTCCCGGCCTCTGCCCGAGGCATACAACCTTAGGTAGTTTTAAAGAAACACACACAAAAAAGATTAATATTTAGTCCCTAAAATTAATATTCGCTGAGGCCGTCATGCTGCCACCCACAAATTGATTGAGGGCGCAGACCTGGACAGATCCCACCTTAAATGGAATATATGGAATAAGTTTGTTTCTTATATATAAAATGAATAACCTTCTATGTGTCAAGTACACTAGTCGGCACCATTGTTTTTGCATAAGCGACTTGCGTTGCATGTAACTTCGTTGCTCCATTATTTCTCTTTTGAAAAAAAAAAACCATATACAGGTTGTTTTGCATATTGCCAAGAGCTCCACAGATTTAAACCTTGAATAGATTTTCTTTTTTTTTTTTTCTCACAATGTCGTTCCTTGCTGGAAGCGCTACCTCTCCCCGCCCGACGCTGCTGTCTCGCTTCAGCATCTCTGCGCTAGGCCACCAGCCTCGTCTATGTGGCTCCGCTCGAGAAGTCGTCGTCTTCCCGCCCCGTGGAGCCATGGCATCGTCGCCCTACCTCGCCCACGTTGCCATCCCACACCATGGTCATCTAATTATCTTAGGTGGAACCTACCTAAATACGATCTTAGGTTCTTCTAGTCAATTTAGAATTTCTCATAAAGTTTTCTAGTATTATTTACTTACCTTTTAATCTACTATGTACGATTCATGTGTACCCCTAGAAATGCTGACATATGGGTCCAGGCCAGTAGTGTGAACTGGCCGGCACTGTGCCCACCATATGCACCTATGAGGCGGTTGCTCTACGTACTCTAATTTGGAACGGAGGTTCCTTTAGGTTTAGAATTTTGTTGCTCTGTTTGTCTGCCGTTAACGTCCTCTTTTCTGGCAGATGTCACTACCTCTGCCAAATCTATAAGTTTTCTGTCCAAGTGGCAATGGGAATCAACGACCTGGCAAAACAGAGGGCAACCCTCCATACAAAAATGATGGATTGATCATTAGAGCATTGACTATTTGTTTCCCAAATAATTTCACAAGATTGTAAACTTCGATTTTGTGCCGAGTTGGCTATGGTAGATGGCATGTAACCTCGGATCTTTATTTGTTTTTGCTGAAAATTACGTGTTTAGCACAAAAAATTGTGGTTCTTGTGTTGAACCTTGACATTTGTATTGTTCTAGAATATATAGGTGTTTGTAATGAATATGTGTTCAGTAGAAACTAAGTATATGACTCCTGTCTTTACTACTTAAATATTTTTTAAGGCACGAATGTATCATTTAGATCTTTTGGCTGACATGATCACAAAAATCAGCACATAGATTGTGGTTCTTGTGTTGAACCTTGACATTTGTATTGTTCTAGATTATATAGGTGTTTTGTAATGAATATGTGTTCAATAGAAATATATGACTCCTGTCTTTACTACTTAAATATAGGTGTTGCAACACGTGGGCAGTCACCTGGTGTAACTTATTTCTGGTTTGCATCGATGCACCATCACTAATCATTAAGAGCAAGTATTATGGCAGCCTGTAAACCGGCTAAATGCTGATGTGGAGGAGAGAAGTGAGGAGAGAGAGAAGAGGTGGGCTGTAAGCTTACAGCCGGCTTGGGCACAAGAACCAAGAAACTATGTGAGATAGATAAGTGAGTCCTGTATTAATTAGAAAGAGCTAACTATTGTATGGGTGGGCTGGGAGAAGGCTATAAGCAACCTCACAGCCGGCTTGCTGGCTATGAGTTGTGAATCCTCATTTGTAACACAGAATCAGAGAGAAACGGCTTGCTTCAGACCCATCATGTTGGCCCTATCTAATTCATCATATCAGAGGCTGAAAACTGGACAGTACCATGTTGTAGGTTCAGAGCATTTTATATGTTTAGCAAGAAAGCTGATTGTACAAATCTTTGAGTGCCTTCTGTGGTCAACAGAATAAAACATTAAAATTTTGAAGCTCACATTTAACTTTGGAATCATAGTTGCCTCTTGGCATTTTGGTAGAAGGGTTATGATTCTGAAGTTGAGAGAGAAAAAAATGGCCTACATCCACATAGTGAATGAGCCCACGACGCTTTGGATTTTGCTTGTCAGTTGCGTTTTTGGCATCTTGTGAGTGAATTAGGTGAGCATGGTCCGTCATTGAGGGCTATATAAAAATAATAATAGAGAAATATGACAAGCCCTGCAGGTTGCAATGGTGCGCCTCTTCTTGTGGAGGGATGAAGAGATTTGCTGTGAATACAACCTTCGTGTTTTTCATTAAGGCCACAAGATCATGTGCAATCAATCTTAGTGTCAACCTATACAACTATTAATTAAAGCCATTAAGATCCGGATCCAACATCTCGTAGTGTTTTTTTCATTTTAACCCCTCCACCTGTGGGGTTTAAATCTAACCAGTGTGTATTAAATCTAACCCGTGTGTATCTAGGTGGGAGGGTTTAAGTGAAAAAAATCACAGCCGTTGGATCTAGATCCTGTGGTCTTAATTCGTGGTTGCATATGTTGCACACGAAGCTTAGTTACTCACTGTCCTCACAAATACATGTATTTATTTACAAAATGTTTATTCCAAATTTCAAATAAAATTATACATGAAAGAGTTACTCTCTTCTGACGATATAACATGGTAATTGAATCAATATAACAGATTTCTACGATTAGCACGGTTGTGCAATCATGAATGAACTACCTAGCCTGTCATATCAAATAGGCTATATAAATAAATCACCTAGTATACTATTACTAAGAAAAAGAAATCCCAGAAATGGTCAACTAATTCCCCAAAAAAGGGTCAACTAATTCCCAAAAAGGCGGCACTATTATTGCTGCTCTGCTTCCCGCCATCAGTCTGGTGAAACAGAGGAGCGGAGGAGGCACCGGCACCGGCAAGCTCAGCGCCGGAGCCTTCCGACGGCGGCGACGTGCCAATGCTCCAGGAGCCGAGGAAGCGTCCGTTGCCGTGGCCACCGAAGAGTCCGTCCACGATGCCGCTGGGCTCCGCGGCTTCCAGGATCCTCGAGTAGTCGAGGTAATCGGCCACGTCGTCGTCGTCGCCTGCGGCGGCGGCAGCGGCCTGCTGCGACTCGAGCAGCGCGGCGGGCGGGCCGGCCCTGGCGGCTGCGGAGGCCGCCTCGGCGTCCCTGGCGCGTCGCGCGGCGTCGTCGTCGGGGAAGTTGAGCTTGGCGCGGGCGCCGCGGAACCGCAGGGCGGCGGCGTCGTATGCCCGCGCCGCGTCCTCGGCGGTGGCGAACGTCCCCAGCCACTTGCGCGCCGCCTTGTGCGGGTCCCGGATCTCCGCCGCCCACTTCCCCACGGCCGCCGCCTCACGCCGCGGTACTTCCGCTGCGCGGGCGTCGCCGGCCGGGCGCTGCTGGCGACGGCGCCGCCCCGACCCCGCGACCGCGACGCGGTGCCCGTGCTGCTGGTAGTGGTAAGCGCCACCGCCGCCGCCGCCGCTGCTGCTGCCGTCGTGGTCCGCGCGGTACCACGACGACGGTGGCATGACGAGCGCCGGCGCCTGGCGCGGTGGTCCGCGGCCGCTGGCCACGACGTGCGTGAGCGCCGACACGATCGCCGCCGTCTCCGCCGCCAGCGACTGCTCCGTGCAGCACATGGTGGTCGGTCTCGTCGACGGCGACGTCGTGGTGGGGGTATCTGCCGCTGCTGCATTGACCTGTTCGCTGGTCGTTGTTTCTGACTCCGATTCTTGCCGATTGTGAGAGGAAAATAGCGATGAATGGCTGGATGATGATGATGAACGCTCATACGCACAAGCGAACAGACTGAATCTTTGATCTTTTCGCAGCGTAAAGAAAGCCGCATGGCATGACGATCGAACGCTCGAGCAGGTTTTATAGCTCATATTCTGATCTGAGGATCGAATGAGCGCGCCGCAGTGTTGTCGTCGTCACGCGGGGAACGAAGCCAACTTGGATTAGGCCTGCCATTAGCAGCAGCTGCAGCAGATCCTCTTGGCTTCTTGAAGCTACTACTACTAATAACAATTGAATTTCTATAAAGAAATGGAGCTAGGAACCGACATGGGCAGTCTTGGCGACTAAGGATACGATGATGATGTGTTGCACCCTCGCTGGCATGGCTGATGGCTGTCGTCACCATCTGCACCTGAACTGAACCTGCACTTGCCCGTTTGGACTCTTCTTCTCCGTTTGGAAGAAACCTCAGACGGAACAAAGGCCTCTGTTTTGGAAGCTCCACAAGGACGTCGGTGGTGCTGATTCGAGCCACGCCACCATGACTCCTCCCACCAGTTTGACAACCTAGAAGTAGAGCTAGGTCGGCCGCTAGCGGTGGATAGCAGGATATAGGTGCAGGTCCCTGTCTATAAGCGAAAGCAGAGATACTCCTACCTACATTTATCGATAGAGGAAAAAAGACATGTTCTCTAGCTAGGTCCTAACTTCAATATCGACCTGTCGTCATCAACTCGGACGTCAGACTACTGACGTAACCTTTAATTTGCTTCATTCATCTCTCAGGATTTCAGTAGCATTAGAAAAAAAAAATCTATAACAGATTATTTGATTGAAATTTGGAGGAACTGTTTAGATCCTTTCATATCCAAAACTAGGACCTGTTTAGATCCTTTCATTTTGGCGGAACTGGGATGCATTTAAAAATTTAAATTATTTAATTGAAATCTCAGATCTCATAGCTTTTCAATGTTTACATATAAACCTATAACGGATTTATAAGGTGGGAGATGGGAAATGAATTCAAAACTTCTTCTTCTTCAACTTAATTCAAGCTATAGATTTTACTTAACGGATTCTATGGACTCTTCTTACACAACTATACTTTTTATAAAATGAATTCAATCCCAAGGATCAAAGGGGTATAAATGTATATCTCTTCTTTTTCATGGTTCTTTATGTACCATTAAAAAAATATAATTACAATTGACCTAGTTTTTTTTTTTTCTCTTTTTCTGTTTTTCCTCCCCTATATGCCAATATAGTCCATCCAGAAATACTAAATCACTTTATCATCATTAATTTAGGTTTCTTTTCTTTCCTTGCGTCCCATTGTTTTTAATATATTTTTTAGCATCTCAAGACGATAACACAAAAGGGAAAATAATTATAATCAGTGGAACTCAAGAGACACTTTATAGGAAGTGACAACCCAAACAAGATCAGTGGCATTGAAGGAAAATTTTAGTTAGTGGTGCATAAAGGATGTCTATAGCTTTCAATGTCATTCAAGATTTTTTCTTCTCTTTTTCATTCCCTTTACACTTTATAGGAGGTGTCTACCCAAACTGAAATTACAATGTATTACCGAGAACATCGCTCTATTCAGGTGGTTGTTTTTTTGCAATTTTTTTTTTTTTTTTATAGCAATGTTTAGGCAGTTTTTTTTTTTTATAGCAATGTTTAAAATTACCGCAGCAGCAGAACACACACGAAACAGTACAAATTACCGCGTACAAAAGCCATCTACGTACCATGATGTAAAAAGTTACAAATTACCGCGTACAGAAGCAATTCTCTCTCTTTCTTTCTTTCAAAAAATCGGCCCGTTTCTTCGCTTGTTCCCTATGGGCTATGAGGCCCAGCCCATGACCGTGGGTGTTGTTGGGACCCCCTGAGTCCTGACCGCCGTTCCCAGGTCGCCCTCGCCCTCGCCCTCGCCGGCGACGCATCGTCAGGCCTCTACTCTAGCTCTCGGCTCCTCGCGGGCGTCCCCGTCTCAGCCGCCGCCGCCGTCGTCCTCCTTCCCTCGTCAACAAGCTCGGCGCCCCCGCGCTCCCTCCCTCCCTCGGTCCGGCACCCTTCGCCTCCTCCTTCCGTCTGCCACCGCCACCGTTCTCCACCCTCCGCGCCAGCCTCAGCCGGCGCCCACCTCAGCTGGGTGCGATCTCTCACCTCTCCCTCCATCCGGAGTGCCGGAAGTTGGTACGCCCTCGCCTCACTTTTTCTTTTCAGAGAAGAAAACGCCCTAGCCTCACTTCTTCCAGATTATTCAGATTATTGAAAGAGTGAAGAACTTTCCTTCAGCTTGCCTTTGTTGTAAGATTCATTCGTTTGCCACCTCTAAATGCTAATAATTGCACCCTGAATCTTCCTGTTTCAGGTCTTCTTGTTGCTGCCTGCTGTTCCATAGTCGACGAATCACGAATGCTAATGGTGTCCCTGCTGCCTGGAACTCATTTTGTTTGCCATCTCTTCTGAACGAGGCTGTCCGGAAGATGTGGGTGTTTCTCTGTATGCTGAACTCGTCGAATTATTTGGATTGTAGGAGGACGAATGCGTAGAGGCACCATCGTACATCCACATTGACAGCAACGATTTTTCCTACAGAAAGTGAGCAACCGAGTAGTTCTTTTTCAATCTGTCCCAATGCGGTTTGAACTTTGATGAGACTGGTTCGCAACATTTGCTCTCGTTTCTGTTGTTATGGGAATGTTACTCTTCCTGACTTCCTGTGTCATCTTTTGGAGGCACAAGAAGCAGACCGAGGAGGACATAGCCGTGTGCGAGTGCCAGTATGATATCTTGGATCCAGAGAGTCCATGTGGAGACCGCTGCTTGAATTTATTGACTAACACGGAATGCACGCCTGGCTATTGCCGCTGTGGTGTGTACTGCAAGAATCAGGTAGGATAGGACCTTGCTATTTTGGTATTAGCACTATGATTTTGAAGTTATCTGATGCCTGATGCATTAGTTTTGAGATTTGTTCTGTATCATTGATGGTTCAATCTGTCTAATCTGGGTGCGAAGAGAAAGCATATGGTTTTACCATAGGGCTCCTTAATGCATGGATCCTTGTTTTAGATAGAACACCAAAAGATTATGGTACACTTTAATATCACCGAAAGCTTTCAATGTTCAGCCCTTCAGCATTCTGTGAGCTTGTACATCTATTGCACTCATCTGCCTTTGAACTTGGTTACTCCTCCGAGTCCACGCCCAGTTTATCCTTTTACCCTTGTAATACGCCCTTATACCATTATGGACGTGTGCATAGTGCTCACTATCTTCTCAAATGTACACAGTCATTGGGTTCATCCTGGAACACAAGGTTTAGGGCTTGTTTGGATGAACTAGGACTAGTTGTTACTTGTTAGTTCAAACTAAAAATTAGACAGCTAACGTTAAGCTAGATAAACATTATTTGTGGTGTGTTCGGATACCCAGCTAAAAGTTACATGGACACCTATTAGTTGCATTAGCTGGGTTTGCCCACCTAATGGACTATTTTTTTGTTGGGGTCTGGACTAAAACTGACTCCATCTATTAGTTTGCTTGTTTGAATGGATTAGGACTATTTTTTAGCTATTACTAGTTGTCAATTCAAGTGATCCACAGAGGCCCATATACAGTAAATAGTAAGCACTTCTTGCACTGAGCTAAACAAAGTTAGGTTGGAAACATATGTTAGAGACATCGAGTCATGTTACTACCCATGGAAAATCTAGGAGGTCTAGATTTATTTTTTTGCTTTGATACTCAACGAAAAACAAAACAACTATCAATTTTAGGGTTCGAATTCTTGATTTTTCGCCAACTTTAGGGTTCACCATCAATTCAAATGAGACTCAAAGGGATTGGTTACCTGCTTCTGGCTGGTTTACCGAGTCAAGGGGCATACACAAGGACAAGGGAGGTGGGTGACATCTACATGCCGCTGAGACTAACCCTCCCTGATCTTGTTAGGGTGATAGGCACCAGCTTGCAGGCCACTGTGACCTAGCAGAAGAGTAGGATGCATCACTGGGTACTCGGAGAAGAGGAGCAACAGGTCACCAGGGCAGGAGGGTTTGCTTCGGGAGGCAGTTCGGTACCCCCAGCAGTCCATTACCAATTCCTGTGGAATCAAAGAACCCAGATTTCTTTGAACGCAAAATACCCAGATATTGAGAACCCAATTCTTTTCAAAAATCAAGCCTCAATTCTAGGTATTCAAAATCCAAATAAGGTGCTAAATTGGAATGCTAGGATATGGTGATCTCTGTCTGTGGTCCTTGCTGCATAGGGCCTGTTCAATTTGAGGCCTGGCCAGGCAACAAATCCTGGCCCCAGATGTCCTAAAAATCAGATGCCTGGGTGGCCTGCCTGGCCCAGACAGCTTTTTTCAAGCCACCATCCATACATGTCTTGCATGATGGAACAATCAATAGTAACCGTGTCAATGTTCTATATGATATTATTAATTCACTTTTTCCCTCAGTGCTTGTTTGGATAACCCGTCCTCATGTGTATTGGAGTGGATTGTGAGGGATTGAGGGGGGAAATTAGTTCATTTCCCTCTCCAATCCACATGTATTGGGAGGGAATGGGTTTGTCCAAATAATCCCTTAAAGAAATCAGATTTGTATGTTGCTTAATGTTTATTCTTTACTTTACACTTCAATGGCAATTATGCTGACGCTTAATCTCTGTATTGGTAGCGGTTCCAAAAATGTCAATATGCCAGGACAAGACTTGTAAAGACTGAAGGGCGTGGATGGGGCCTTGTGGCTGATGAGAATATTATGGTGAATGAACTGTGTTGGTGCTTTTATTTTTCTTATATCCTCCAATATACTGAAGTGAATATGCTCAAGTAACTGGGACCTCAAAATGATTTTAGGCTGGTCAATTTGTTATTGAATATTGTGGAGAAGTTATATCATGGAAGGAATCCAAACGGAGAGCTCAATCTTATGAAACCCAGGGTCTGCAAATACTCTCCCCCTTCTAATATTTGAATTGTGGCACACTGGCACTTTTTTAAGCTAGCTATAACATCTAACTTCTGTACCTGTTAGGTTTAAAGGATGCCTATATCATTTACCTCAATGCTGATGAGTCAATTGATGCAACAAGAAAAGGGAACTTTGCGAGGTTCATCAATCATTCATGGTAAAGTTTATATCAAACACATGACAAATTTAAATTTCATTTTTGCTTCTTGTGTGTATGATTCGATTATTAAAATTTTCTATCATTGACTTGTGTGCAATTATTCTAGCCTACCCCAACTAGCTTGGGACAAAACTGTGTTGTTGTGTTGTTGTTGACTTGTGAGCAATTAAGTCTAATATCTTACAATTAAAGCATACAGCCAACCGAATTGTGAGACAAGGAAATGGAATGTCCTTGGGGAAGTAAGAGTTGGAATCTTTGCAAAGCATGACATTCCTTTTGGAACAGAATTATCATATGACTACAATTTTTGAGTGGTATGGTGGTGTGATGGTGCGGTGCCTCTGTGGAGCTACCAACTGTTCTGGATTTCTTGGAGCTAAATCACGTGGTTTCCAGGTGGGTGAACAAATTATGCTGTACATGTGCCTTCCTAACTGAAGCAACACATACCTATTTCATGCTGCTTGACAGAAGGAACTGCTGCTATCTTTTAGTTGTTATATATGCCAATCCTCTTTGCCAGACACTGGAATGATTGTTGCACTTTGGTTTTCTGCATTTGCTCATATCCTGACATAACATTCTGAGTCTTTGTGCTATCTACTTATTGCTTGGAAGATTGCATTCTGCATCATTATTTGGTCTTTTTGCATTTCCTTGTAAGTTGATATTTGTTATTTGAAATGTTTAGTATGTGCCTAATGTATCTTTGTTGATTTGTATGTTGCAGGAGGCCACATACCTGTGGGAAGATGATGATGACAGGTTAGTTGCACTTGTTTGACCTTATGTTAGTCTCTGTACAATGTCATAATGTTCAGCTGTTGTTTTCAAAATATATTTGACATGGACTGATGAGAAGCTTTGATTCTATGTCAGCTAGTTTCTAAACTTAGGTTCACTTGGATTATCTCTGGGAGAAGTTTTATACAGCTTTTATTTACCCTAATCTTTATCCTTTTGTCTTGTACTTTCTACGTCCTTTTGTGTCATAAATAGGCAAATAATTTTTGTTTATGTGCCAATAGGCAAATATTTTGTTTACCATCATATTTGCCCCTGTTAAGATAAACTGGAAGAAAGACTGAAAACTTATTAAATGGCACATGCATGCGTTCACATATTTTGACCAACATTAATACTATTTCATGTCTTGAGTTATCATCACATAGAGAGGAAAGAACATTAGTCTGACTTGTCTAGATACACAACTTTTGTTACACACCTAGATATACATTATGTCTAGAAAAGCTAAACAAGTTACAATTTGGAATGGAGGGAGTACTGTTTAGTGAAAATTATGCTTGCTCTGATTTCCAGATCTACTTATCCTGACAAGTAAAATCTTTGACACATGAAGATTTTTTTTTATGGACTCAATGATTTTGAGTAGCAATGACACATCAATTTCTGTTGATCTGTTCAGGTTTTCTGTTGAGAATATCCCTCTTTATGATTCTGCTGATGACGAACCTACAAGCATTAACAAGGACATCCTCTTATCAAGTCATGGCATGGTTACCGGATACAGCAACATCAGCACAGTCCAGAGTACTGAGAATCCTGGAAATGCTGGATCAAATGAATTTGCACCAATTATTGTGGATGAACTGACAGAAAGCTCAAATGGATTAGCACCAATTGATGTTCAACCATT
Source organism: Hyparrhenia diplandra (assembly GCA_015847255.1). Lineage (NCBI taxonomy): Eukaryota > Viridiplantae > Streptophyta > Magnoliopsida > Poales > Poaceae > Hyparrhenia > Hyparrhenia diplandra. The sequence continues at coordinate 141,970 of JADLZK010008811.1, read as the reverse complement.
GACTGCAAGCTCAAATGAATTCACACCAATGACTATTGAACCATTGAATGCCATGCCAATGGTAGCTCATTCAGTCGAGAATGGGTCAACTGAATATAGTGTACAAGATACTCACGATGCTTCTCAGAATTCAGTGCCCAAAGCTACAAATCATGCGAATCAAACTGTATCTCAAAACAACAGCAACCATTCAGCGTTGGTCCCTGTAAAGCCCGCACCGAAACGTCGTGGTAGGAAACCTAAACGCGTTGTGCACAAGCAGCTGGATATTCCAGATATTTGCGACCGGCTTACATCATCTGTGGCGTGTGAAGAAATACTGTATTGTGAGGTAATGGTCTGCTATGATTAAAACTCTCATCTCTTGAAGAAGTATAGCAGTGACAAATAATGTGGAGTTTAAGATGAATGTGGCATTTAACCCATCAAATTCCGCAGGAAGTGAAGAATCATGCTGTTTCTGATATTGACGCCCTGTATGATGAGATAAGGCCTGCTGTTGAAGAGCATGAGAGGGATAACCAAGATAGCGTCTCCACAAGCCTCGCGGAGAAGTGGATCGAGGCCAGCTGCTGCAAGTACAAAGCCGAATTCGACCTTTATGCTGCAATAATCAAGAACATTGCCTCCACACCGCTAAGATCGAAAGATGACTCAGCCCCAAGAGAGCAGAACGGATTGAAGTACTTGGAGAACGGTTCATGATTTATAGCTTGACTGAAGCGTGAAATATACACGCCTTGAATCTGTATCTGTAGTTTATTATAGGAGTTTAGCTTGTTTTTTTTTTATTACTGTGATTGGTCTTGTATTTAGGTAGAGAGCCATTGTAAGGTTACAGAGTTATAATATCGTGGAATCATTTCGTATACACAGATTTTTTTTTTTTGAAGAACATTTCGTATACACAGATTCGATCTCATGTTTATGTTGTCCACCTTATTCATGCCTGCTAACACGATTTGCTAACACAATCATATACACAGCCTCGGAGCGATAAATTTTAAATTTGTTGCATTTGCCAGATGCACAGCTATTGGACTTGGCAAAAAAAAAAAAATTTTTAATATAAATAATAATAGATAATGAAGGAATAATATATTTTTCTCCGTAAATAACGAGATTTTTTTGGAGTTTGACTTCTTTCCCTTCAGCAAACAGACAGCCCACACTTTTTCTAGTCACCCGCCCGCGCGCGCGCGCTCTCTCTCTCGTGCGGCAGCTGGGCGACAGCCGCCGCCGCCGTCGCCTCCGCCCTAGGCCAGGTGCCGAGGTCTTCGTCGGTACCTTCGCCAGGGCCGGATCCTTTGGCGGCGACGAGCACCCACGAGGTATGCGCACCTTTCTCCTCCCTGCTATGCGCAACCGAGCACCCGAACCGAACCCTAACTTAAGCTATCTGGCTATTTGCATTCTGATCTGTTCTGAGCACAAGTGTATACTTGCCTGCTAACTTCGATTTTTTTTTTTTTTTTTTTAAAAGTCTGGGGTCTACATTCGGATTGCGTGCTCATATTAACACTGATGTCGTTTTACTTGTTCCGTCCACTGCTCTTAGCATAAGTTGATGCTGAACTTACTATGTTTTGGCCACTTGAAGAAGTTGCAGTTTGGGACAATAGGATTGCTAATTTTCATCTGAAAACTGGGCTTGATGATTTTGCTGACTGAAACTACTGTTCAATATAAATAAGGAGCTGTCGATGAGTGATATTGCCTGTTTAGATTGAGAATTAGAGATACCCCATACATTTTTTTTATTTAAGTGTTCACACTGGGCTGCCTTATTTGCTGTACTATCGGCACTGATTCCTTTAATTTCGTCCTTTGGTCATTTTTCGTATTGACAAATTTTATTTAGCCTATTTCTGCTGGTTCAGGTGCGAATCATGGGGAAGTTTGTGCATGCCAATCCACTGCTTTCTCGGAGCGAATTAAATAGACGTCACTATAGTCTTGCGGCAGTTTCTGTCGGTTTGGGACTTGGAGTTGCCTGGTTATGCAAGGCATTGCATAGTGGTTTGTCCATAACATGGGTTTCTCCAAGGAATTTATTTTTGGGGTCAGGGTACTATGTTGGAGGTCTGCGAAATCTTGGCAACAATTGTTTTCTTAATGTCATCCTCCAGGTAAATATTGACTCTGTAATTCTACTGACATCCAGATGGGTTCATGCTAAATAAGATAGCCTTTCCTTGCCAGGCACTTGCCAGCTGTGATGGTTTTATTTCCTTTCTAGATAGTTTGCTTGCAGCTGATGGTTTGCTACCTGAAGAAAAGGCTGTAAGAATGCCTCTTCTTTTCTCTCTAAGTTCTCTATTGGAAGGTAAGATTGTTACTATGAACTATTGAACTTATCATTTTCGAGATCCCCACTGTGAAATCTTGTGACAACTCTAGATCCAGGTCCATTGCAAGTATTGTCCCTTTACTGCGGTAAATTTCATGGGGTCCTTCAATTGAGAATTTGTGAATTTTATGTGAATCTCTATACAGTACATGGTTTTATAAGTTCAAATATCAAGTGGTGTCCTCACCTGTGTGCAATATAATGCATCTACTGGTGGTGGAATCCATACACCCTGTAATTTTTCAACAGTGTTTTCTCCTATGCTCTGGTCTTTTGGGAATTGATGGGTCCTTGTTATTTACAATGCTGGGATCCTTTGCCCCCACATAATATATTCTTGGTTCTATATAAAACCACTGAATGGGACATTTTATTTTTGCTTTATTCTTCTGAAATTAGTCAGCTCCTGGAAAATGTAAATGTATGACCCTCTATTATTCGTGATGTCAGCCATTTGATTATAAATGCTTTGGTTACATGCTCATAAATTGCTATTGTTGTCCTTGAGCTTTGCATGTTGCAGACTTGAGCATAGTTCGAGATGAAAGAACTGTGTTGAATCCACATGGAGTAATGCATGCTTTGAGTTTCTATGTTAGTCACTTCAATTTGACCAGACAGCAGGTATAATATTTACTTCTCTATCTTATTTAGATATTTTAGTATTGTATTTGATATTTAGATGAGCAGTCATCATGAGAACTATTTTTCCTTATAGGATGCTTCTGAAGCTTTTCTCCATCTTCTGATCTCATTGAGGGATGAATTTTCCCATTGTTATGTACCACATAGGAGTTCTCTGGCAGACATCACCCTTTCTCAGTCCAAAATATACAAGCAAAGGGAAGGTAACCTGCCTGAATGCAAGCGCTGGAAACAAAATCTATTTGGCCCCTTTGATGGGACAATTGGCAGCATATTGTCTTGCAGGAACTGTTCATCTGTGGTAGATTCCTATGCTTCTTATTTTGTCACTTGTTAAACAGTGGCTTATAAAAAAGTGACCTACTGCTGTCTTCATAGCTGAATGCATTTTATTCTCTCTATACCACTAGATACATAGATATTGACACTATCTCCAGTGCATGCCCCTACCTTTTCTAGCTGTGTGGTAAAATTAAAGAATCATGATTTTGGAAGTAATTTGGGCAACCACTACTGATGCTGTTTTCATATTACCAATCAAAGTTTAAAGTAATTTGGTGCATTTTGACTGTTAGCTTAAATACTCCAATTTTGTTAATTTTGTTCATTTTTAATGTTCTGCCCTTGTTACATATCACACAGCTGTCATTGGACTTCGAGAATTTCCACTGCTTGCCTCTTTCGCCAGTGCTTAATGCAAATGGAGATATTGTATGACTGTGTGAACCTTTCTAAATTTCATTGTGTGATTCAAGTTTTTTTTTTTTTTTTCATTTTCTGTGCATTTTATGCTCATTAATAGTACTTTTTTTTGCTTCCATTTATCCTATGACATGACACTAGACCAGTGGGTGTAGCTTGGTGGATTGCCTAAAATACTTCACTGTGGTGGAGCATCTTGACAATTATCGTTGTGATCGGTGTTGGCACATCATTGCTGCCAAATATCTGTCGCTTAAGTCAGAAGTTGATGAGGTAATTATGTCCTACTTTGTATTAATTGTCACTGCACTGGAAGTTCTATGGCACCCATGTTTTGTTATAAAGTTTGACTTTGCAAGAGTAAGGCAACTTCATTGATAACTGTTACAGGAAAAGGTTAGCAAGCTTCACACCTGCGTTGACTATGGCAGTTGCAGTTGCAGGGATATGTTCCCCTTGGAGGAAATTCCATCTTCATCATCTTCACGAGCAACAAAGCAGTTGATTATCAGTCAGTGCCCGAAGGTATCCAAAATTGAAGTACTCGTTGAGAATTACATGAACTGTGATAAAATTAAATAACAACCTCCAATATGCCCTCTTCCAGATTTTATGCATCCATTTGCTCACGTGCTTCAGTCGGTCTTGATGGTGAGCCCATCAAACATCAGGTAAGCCTGCTGCTATATGCGAAACGTGGTTACTCTATTACACAATGTAATTAGCGTACTGAGTGATCAGTACTTGAGCTGCAGGGACATATTTCTTTCCCTTTACTTCTCAATCTATCCCCATTTGTGGGAGGTGCATCGAGCGCTGGACCTTTAGCAACGAATGTGCAAAGAGATGGCCAGCAAGCTCTCCATCTATATCGACGACTGAATATGCAGATGGGCTTAAATGTCTTACCTACTGGAGGGTACTTATCAAGTCAGCCGTGTAAGGAAGAAGCAACGAACAATACTGGCCACTCAATTCACGAGGTTGGTTACTCGACTTTTTAAAGTATTCTACCTAATTTTTTTTGTGGTAACTGGTAACAATCTGATCACTTGTCAGTTTAAGGCAAATGTTGATGTTTCTGGTAGTTCATCATCATCACCACAGCCATCGAGGAGCAAGTTATATGGTCTCTCAGCGGTTGTTGAGCACTACGGGAAATGTGGAGGAGGGCACTATGCAGTTTACAGGAGAGTTTCATCAAATCCTGATCCTGATGATCCAGGGAAACCTATTGCAGGCCTTGGCCCCCGGCGGTGGTTTTACATCTCAGATGGCCACGTATCAGAAGTTTCGGAGGAGGATGTTTTGTGTGCGGAGGCCACACTCCTTTTCTACGAAAGATTGTAACCGCTTGTCGAGTAGCTAACAAAATTTAGGGCAGTTTTGTTGTGAAGACTGAAGAGTCGATGTTCTTAGTGGTACGTTAAGCCTCCAAGTAGAGGGATCATGCTGTGGCACAAAAACAAGGTCCCGTCCTCTCGCCATGGTTGCTTTCAGCGTGATTCATGGACTGCAAGCGTGCCCTAGGCATTTCCTGGGTCCTGCGAACGGGAAATTTCTTCTAAAAATGCAATTCATCTGAGAGTTATTCCCTGTAAGAATAAATCAGACCTACATTGTTTCGTGACATTGCAAGCAGGAATTGGTGGATCATGTGAGTTTTGTTCTGATGACGATGAAATCCGTGAATCAACTTTCCGCTCACTGTTTTTCTTGTTTTCTTTTGTCCTTTTTGACAAGGAGTTTCTGGTTTTCTATCAGCAACAGCCAGCAGCATATAATAATAATAATAATAAAATAAAAATGCAGTTCCACCGCAAAGAGTTTTTTTTTTTTTTTGAAAAGAAAAGGAATGCTGTATGAGAAGCCAAATGCAGGTGTAGATTTCGGCTGATTCAACAGTATTCTACATGTGAAGCCAAATGCAGTTTCAGTGGGACTGGAAAACAGGGGGTGAGTGATGTCTATCAGGAATGACATCAGGCTAATCACGCCAATTCATAATCAGCTGTATTTTTGGAATGACTCATCATAAATCTCTCCTTTTGTTGGCAGGCGTTTCCAAGAGCTGGAAAAACTGCTACTCTGCCGTGAGGGAATTGTTTTGGCAGCCCTTCACGCGAGGCAGCATGCCATGCCAGGCTTTTCCCTTTTTCCTGTGGTACCTGCGAAATGCAAAACTAGCAGCGATTTATTATCTGTGGTATTTATTTATTTTTTTTTTTAAAAATATTATAGGTGGTATTGCCTGTACCAAAAGAATACAAGAATATATCGCCGTGACCGGCAAGAACGAAATTATCGCCCATATAAACAAACTTGTGTATGGGCCAGGCTTTTTTGGCCCAATCCCAGATCCCAGCTTGAGTGACCTCACATATATGAAACTTGATTCAAATTGAGCGGGAAGAACATCTGATAGGCATTTTCGTCCACACAGATGTATCTCTGTTATTGCGTCTAGTCATAGAAGGAAGATATGATAAACACTTTTACCTGTTCTATAAAACTTGGATGATTTCCATATCGATGCAAGTGTTTTTAGCGGAGCAACTGATGTGAAATGAAGTTTGATTGATGCATTGTTTCTATTTTGGAAAAGAAAAGTTGCTACTTTGATCGATGCGTTGTTATTGGGAAAGCAAGTAGTTACTTTGAGTTATGCATTGTTATCTTGGTGAAGTTGAACTTGTCTACTTTCACTTTTGGAGTGTGGCGTGATTGCCTTAGTAGAGCCATTCAAACAGGAATCGTTGTACTTCATCAAAACACAAAATTTCACATAGAAAGATATATCAAAGAAAACTAATACCATAGATTTCAAACTTTGTCCAAGTGTTGTGTGTGTTGATTAGCGAAAACTTCTACCTATGCAATATCATAGCATGTAAGTTGCTATTAGTAATACCCATTTTAACATTTATCGCCCAAATTTTTCTGTGTGGAGCATGTTTGATGTTCTTTTTAGCTCTTTATCGCCCAATATATCGCCCTCTTTTTTTGTTAAACGATAAACGGAATTTCAGCCGATATTCGGTGGTTTACACTATCTCTAACCTTTATGATGAGGCACAGAAGCTGCTAAAAAATGTTGTTGGTGGTGTAAATCTTTTATGTGTACCAGTTTATGGACCCTTCTCTCCTTCACAAATCCCCCCTCCCTGCACACCCCACACCCTCCCCTCCTCCTGCATCCACCGCACACCATGTCTCAGGAAGGAGCCAGCCTGCCCCAAGAAGTGGAGGGGAGAGTGGAGGGGAGCCATGATCAGGCCACCGCCCCCATCCCTGCCGGCATCGGGTCTCCGACGGCGACCGTGATGCCGCTGGTTCGAACCCCAGCTCTGTCGGCAAGCTAGCCAGCGCCGTCGACAACGCTGGATCGTTTGAGCGCTCCAGTCCGGCGGTGCTCTCGGCTGGCGAGGACAACAACGCTGCATCGTGCAAGATCGCCAGCCCGGCGATGCTCCAGGCCAGCGAGGACAGCAACGCCGCATCGCCCAAGATCGCCAGCCCGGCGGTGCTCCATGCCGATGAGGACACCAACGCCGCGCCCAAGATCACCAGCCCGGCGGCGCCCCTTGTCGGCGAGGAGAATGGTAACAACGCTGCTGGGTCCAAGCTCGCTAGCCCAGCGGTGATGCTCCATGACTGCGACGACAACAAAGCCGGGTCCCCTGCTGGCGTCGACAACAACACCGCCCGATCCATGCTCGCCAGCCCGGCGGTGCTCCATGCCGGTGATGGTAACAACGGCGGATCCAAGATCACCAGCCCCGGCCGTGTCCCAGCCATCGTGGACAACACCGCCGGCTCCAAGCTCAACAGCCCGGCGGCGCTCCATGCCGGTGAGCACAACAACGCCGGGTTCAAGGCCCCAAACCCAGTAGTGCTCCATGCCAGCAAGGACATGGGCAACAACGACGCCGGACGGCCCAAGTTCGCCAGCCAGGTGTGCATGCTCCATGCTGCCCAGGCCAACAAAGCCAGGACCAAGCTGGCCATCCAGGCGGTGTCCCATGCCGGCGGTAACGCTGGGTCGTCCAGACTCACCAGATCGGCGGTGGCGGCGGCGCTCCATGCCGCCAAGGACAACGCATCCAAGCTCGCCGTGCCCCGCCCCCATCATGCCGGCAAGGAGAACAACGCTGGGTCGTCCAAGGCTGCCAGACCAGCGGTGGCCGACGCCGGCGAGAGCAACGCCAAGGAGGGAAAGGACAATATAGCTGGAGAACAACGTGGCCACGAGGCTGCTGACGTGGGCACCTGCAGCGGGAAGGGCAACGCCGCCGCGATGGCGGACGCGGACCACGACTTGCACATCTTTACGGAGAGGGAGCGGAGGAAGAAGATGAAGAACATGTTCAGCACCCTGCACGGGCTCCTCCCACAGCTCCCCGACAAGGTCAGTATGTGCATGGCTCTCAAATTTTCTTTTCTTTCTTTCTTGATGATTGAAGTTTTCCATGAGCGATGCCGAGATGACGTGTGCGTGCAAGCTGACCGATCCTTTGTTTTTCTTTGTTGTTTCCATAAATCATTCTATTCATATGCAGATCACCAACTTCATGCGTTGTTGCCAATTCTAGATTTTACTTATTATTTGTGCTTGCTTTGGCAATGGCGCGATCATTTTAGAAGTATAAACGGTGGAACTTGCTGAGTTAGGTTACAAATTCGAAGTGGGCGCTGCGCCGAAAAAATAATCATTGCCACAGTTACAGATAGCGATGCCCAGCTATAGGCACGACAGAATTTCAGGGCTGTACCAGCCCATGACCTGATTCAGCAGGGGAAGGGGAAGAGAGGATGGTGAAGCTCTAGGCCGGCTGCGTTGCGAGAGGGAGAGTTGGCGATATAGATTTCCAATGGGCCACCATGCCTGACGGGCCGTGCCTCTGCGGGCTTTGTGCCTGGCATTCAGCCCAAGGCACGGCCCGGCAAGCACGGCCTTTCCGGAGGCCCACAAGCGTGAACAATTTTTTTAGCATAGTGTTGTTGGCTTTAGCAAGCCAAGAGAGGCTAATATGGGCCTATTGCTTTGGGTTGTTGACTTGCTAGACTGTTTTTTTAAAATTACTTGTTGGGCTATTGCTTGGTAGTTTGATCACCGGGCTGCACCAGGCCACCTCCTTTTACCGTGCCGTGCCCATGCCGTGCATCGTGCCAGGTTGACGGCCCATGCACGGCCCGTGTACCATGCCGGGCCGTGCTCGGGCCGGGCCAAAATATCATGCTATGTGTTGTGTGACTCGAGCCGCATGGAAAAGTATAGTTGGCGGCGACCACCGGATCTAACCGCAGGAGCCAGGAGGAGTCTGGTACTTGTAGCCACTCGTGGAAGCCGACATTGCTGGAGGAGGCCTCCACCGGCGCGCTCGACGCCACCGCGAGTGGAGGAGACCGTGCAGGGAGTGTAGAGGAGAGGGCGGCGTGCTGGGGCCGCGGAGGAGAGGACCATCGAGCGCACAGCTGAGGGAGGGCGACACGATGGGGCTGCGAAGGCGAATCGCGCTCGCGCGCCTCCGTCGTGGTGTGAGTGGTGGTTGGGAGAAAGAAGAGTGTGGCGCTGGTGCATGAGTGGTGGCTGAGTGGATAGGGTTAGAGTGGAAATCAGTGTGATAGGCCTTTACTCCTTCGGCAGGCTAGACAAAGCACAAGGCCTTTTTGCCATTTTACGGGCGTGCTGTGCTGGCCCATAGGTCTGGGCCGTGCCAGCCCGAGACTGCTGGCCAGTATTTCTTGATGATTGAAGTTTTCCATGAGCGATGCTGAGATGATGTTTTCATAAATCATTCTGTTCGTAAGCAGATCACCAACCACGAGTGGAGGAGACCGTGCAGGGAGTGTAGTGGAGAGGGCGGCACGTTGGGGCCGCGGAGGAGAGGACCATCGAGCGCACGACCGAGGGAGGGCGGCACAATGGTTCCGCGAAGGCGAATCGTGCCCGCGCACCTCTGTCGTGGTGTGAGTGGTGGTTGGGAGAAAAAAGAGTGTGGCGCTGGCGCGGGAGAGGTGGCCGAGTGGATAGGGTTAGAGTGGAAATCAGTGTGATAGGCCTTTACTCCTTCGGCAGGCCAGACAAAGCACAAGGCCTTTTGCCATTTTACGGGCGTGCTGTGCTGGACCATAGGCCTGGGCCGTGCCCGCCCGAGTCTGCTGGCCAGTATTTCTTGATAATTGAAGTTTTCCATGAGCGATGTTGAGATGATGTTTTCATAAATCATTCTGTTTGTAAGCAGATCACCAACTACATGTGTTGTCGCCAATTCTAGATTTTTACTTATTATTAGTGCTTGCTTTAGCAATGGTGTGATCATTAGAAGTAAACGGTGGAACTTTTGTATTTCTTATTAGGAAAATGTTGCCGAAATGGAGAAATTGCTGAGCTACATTGCAAATTCGTGGTTGTTTGGAGGGGACCCTATGCCGAATAAAATAAACATTTCCCCAATTACAGCTAGCAGTGTGGAAATGATTATTTTATTCGCCGCGGTTTCTGCTGCCAAACAACCACCAATCACGGATAGCGGGGTGTGCAGGCGGGTAGGGGCAAAAAAGTGTATTCACTACGCTTTCTCTCTCCTAAGCAATAAAAATAATTATTTTATTAGCTACGGCCGCCGCGCCCCAGCCCAGCTGCCCCGTGGTGCGGTGCCGTTCGTGCCACCCGCGATGGGGTTCCAGACGTGGTCCGGGCAGAACGCGGTGGTGAGCGTGGCCAACAACGAGGCGTACATCAACCTGCAGTGCCCGTGGGAGCCGATACACTGCCAAACAACCACAAATTTGTAATTGTTCTGGGCAAATAATTGGTTTGATGGTGTGTGTTACCGAATTACACGCGGTGTCCTCCAGCGAAATTTGCCTTCTTATTAGTAAAGCATTTATGGAGAGAGTGTGCTAGACACTTGGAGGGGAGTGTTGTGCATCCAGAGAGAGTGTGCTAAATACAAGGGAGGAGTGTTGTGCACGTAGAGAGAGTGTGTTAAACACTTAAAGGAGGAGTGTGTGCTGAGCACATATGTACTGCATTATATATTTGCTATGTGTCATTATATATTTGCTATGTGTCATTGTTCCAGCCATAAGGCTTGATGTAGTTTGTTGTTTTCGATTGAAATCAAGCTCACAAAATAAATTAGGAGGAAATCATACAACTTACACGCCAGATATGGAAAGGCCAACCCAACTATTGCATTGAGTGGAATGGACCTTCAATTTCTAGTCCACTTTAATTGTCGGGCCGGGCTTGGTTTTTTTTGCATGGCACCTAGAGAGGCTCGGGGCTGTAGGATATGTCATAGGGCTTTTTAAAGCCCATCCCAGCCCGAGGTTTGAACAAATCCTCGAATGTTGATGTTGCCTCTTCCATCATTCTAACTAGGGGAATCCCCCCGCACGTTGCTGCGGGAATTAAAAAAATGCAATGATCATAAGGGAAATTTTCATGAGCCTATAAGCGAAAGATCGTGGAACATAACCTAAGCTCATGTAGATATTCAAATCCAGGTTACAATAATATTTCACGAATGAAGCACTACAATTTTGAAATTTTTATGGGCACAGTTGTAGTGGAACCTGGTAAGTGGTATGAACACCCCTGAAATACTTAGTAGGCTACTAAGAGCAGTCCGCTTAGATGGCGAGTGTCTTGGTGACTCCAGGGCACAAATCCTCCCCAAAGCTCTCATCTGACAGAGAGACTGTGCAGCTGTTGTTGTTCAAACAGGCCTGTCAAGAAAAGAGACGTTACTGTTACGAAGCTTGATATGGGATATGGTCAACGGTAGTATGTGGATCTCAATGTAGTCATATTTGATAAACTATTGTCAGACAGCTCATATAAACCTCATATTTACTTTGAATATAGAATTACCCTTGTATATCTTCAACCTCACCCCCTAACCCCAAATGGCCCTAAAAGGAAAACCTGATGGTATGCAACTTATATCAAAATTCATCATGTAATTTCAGAAAAAATCTAGAATGTAAATTTGCCTAAAAATTTGAAGAATATTGGTGACAATACCTTGTATGCCCAATTATTTGAAGACAAGTCTAGGGTTCCATTTCTCACACCAGAGATGTTCACATTTGTAAAGCCCGCTCCTATCCATTCATAAGAGAATCCTGCATTCTTATAGAGTGCATAAAGTCTTAATCAATATGGTAACTTTGTACTTAAAGAAGGTCTATGTTTCTCCCTTTTTTCACAGGAGTGGTGACATTGCATGCACAAAGAATCAATGTGCAAAAAATTTTTACACACAGATAACTCAATGATAATTATGTTTAGTAGCAAGCGCTTACTTGTAAACCAACAGTCATACTTAGAAGGGCAAGTTCATTCTTCCCAGTCCTCAAGTTGATAGGCAATTTCACACTGAAATTTGATTGTGAGCCATTACCATATGCGCTACCTGGAGGAAAGAGATATCCACAGCTAGTAATGATGGCAGAGCTTAATAATTACTAAGAGTGGGAGAGAACTGTGAGACTATAAAAATCCTAAATATTATCAGGTGAGGTATGTAGTTGTAATCTATTACCTTGTCAAGGTGGCGGCAGCGACATCATGTGGTGCATAGGTTTCAACAGGGCAAAAGACAATTTCAGTCACTGCAAATTAAACCAATCTAATAAGGATCACAAAATAATATGACGACAAAAAAAAAACCCCTACTATGAGCAATATCAGAAGGATGTGTTACCTTTGGCTGCGATGGCAATGACAAAATGAGAGCACATGCTCATGGTGGCCTTCATATAGAGATAACAATGCAACTGCAACTGTAATGGATCATACCAAAAGGATTTGCTCTATAACATAAGTGTAGCCGGCTGTAGTAGCACATCCCTCTTATCAGGTTCACAATGTCGCAATGTATGGCAACCATACATTTTGTTCAATGAAAGAAAAGGAATTTTACTTTGTCGCAGCCGTAAATTTAAACTGGCACTGCAATTTATTACAATAAAGATATTACTTCACAAAATGTTCATGTTGTTTGTAAGGAAACAATGCAAGAACTGTAACGGAAAAACAACAATTAGTGGATGTGAAAATGCAAATTCTGTATTACTTTGTTTGCTGTGTGTTCAGATTAGATCAGGCTAATATAAAAATGAAACAAAAGGTTGGATTACCTTTTGTCGCTGCATATAATCAGTTTCCGCTGCCCTTCCTGTCTTTTTGCCATCATCAATCGTGTGCAAATTCCACAAGACCTGTTTCAATCGGCTGCAAAGATGGTCCTTTACATGGGCTCCGATCTGGTGACTCACCTGTCACTTCGTAAAAAGAAAAATCAGATTGCTAGCAAATGCGGAAGGAAAGGTTAAAAGACCAAACTAATTGTTTCAAGATTCCAGCAAGGAGCAGCAGGGCTGCTTCTCCTGGCGGTACCGCTCCTTGTAGGGCTGCTTCTCCTCGGCGCTTAGCGCCTTCCACTTGGAGCCCGTCGTGCGGACACCTCCTTGAAGTCCGCCTCAGAGTTCTCCACCTTAACCTGGAAACAACATGGGCACAACAATTCGTCAAACACCTGGTGGGCAAACAAAAAGAGATGACGAATCAGACTGATTTGGTGGTGGTTATTGATCTCACCTCGGTCCACTGGTCCTTGAGCCAGAGCGGCGTCGCCGGGCACGACTTCTTCCTCCGCCTTCTCCTTCTCCAGCCGCATCCGCTCCGGCAGCATCCCCTGCAGCTCGGCGACGTCCGTACACGATGGCGACGACGCCTTGGCGGCCTTGCTTGCTGGCGGGCGACGGTTGGCAAGGGGCACACACACACACCGGAGGACGGAGGGATGGAGGTGGGGGTCGAGGAAGCCCACCGGTGGATGAGGCGGCGGGATCTATGGTGGACGGGAGGTGGACGGGCACACACACAACCGAAGCGAGAACCGACGCTCGGCTGCCGGCGGTGTTGATTGAGATAAGGGCGTTGAGGATGGCTGACCAACGGGACGAAAGTCATGCATACGGACGGAAAATAGGCCCAGCCCACGAAGGGAGAAAACACACAGCCCACCACGCGCAGGAACGAACACAGACCTCCACGCGCAGGAGCTCATCTTCGGTTTCAATCACGACGCGCAGCTAAGCTTCAGTTTCAATTTCAGTTAATAATCAAAGGACCAATCACAGTCTAGAGAATTCCTTAAGAGATAGTGGGGAGCTCCTATATAGGAGATTTAGATATGTCATTTTTTAGCCATCTTCCTTTGCAACATAAAGCATCCTCCCTGTTTTTCCACATTTGGATTTTATTGCATCGATTTTATGGAATGTTTCTTCTTTCGAGTTTACGATTTCTTCAGTTGTATGGGGGGAAAACTGTAGAACGAAACTACTACCTTGGAATTTTGCAATGACTTGTATATATTTGATGGAAGAGTTTAAAGAAATGCCTACATTGTTTGATCCGATGTTGCAGGCTGACAAGGCCACCATAGTTGGGGAGGCCGTGATCTACATCAGGGCTCTGGAAAAGACCCTCCAGAAGATGGAGAAGCTAAAGATGGAGCGCGCGCTGGCGGCGCAGCAGCAGCAGCAGCAGCAGCTGGCGGTGGGTGCCAGCAGCAGCCGCGTGGGTGCGGCAACCTCCAGCCACCCCGCACCTTCGCTGCCGCCAGCGCCGCCGGCGGCGTCATCGTCGAGGGAGGCGAACCTGGCGGACATGGTCCACAGCCTGCAGGTGCAGCAGTTCTCAGTGGCCGCCGTGAACAGGGCCCTGATGACAGCGCCGGCCGCGGCGGCGGCGGCGGCGGCGGCCGGCTGCTCCTCCTCGTCCACCACCGCGTCACAGCTGCCCCGTGGCGCGGTGCCGTTCCCGCCACCCGCGACGGGGTTCCAGACGTGGTCCGGGCAGAACGCGGTGGTGAGCATCGCCAACAACGAGGCGTACATCAACTTGCGGTGCCCGCGGGAGCCCGGCACGCTCACCAAGGCGCTCTTCGTGCTGGAGAGGCACAGCATCGAGGTCGTCACCACCACCGTCTCCACACAGGATGGCCTCCGCATGTACGGCATCCATGCACGCGTAAGTCGTCACATCGATCAGGCATGGTCATATTCAGTCATTACCAGCTCGATCTTTCTCTTGTAAATCTTATGTTTGCGTGGTGGACGACGACGATGGACCTGCAGGCCACTCCGGCGGCGGATTCGGCCTCGGCTCGCTTCCCGGAGACTCTGTGTGCTGAAGACAGGTTCAAGCTGGCGGTGTCGGAGATGCTGCAGCTCATCAACCTCTGATATATCTGAGCCCAACAATGGAGTTCATGTTCTCGCAGTCTAGCCGCGCCACAAATCGCTGTGCTCCTTGGACTTGAGAGTTGAACTGAACTATGCTATGCTGCTGCCGTCGCCGTTTCGTGTTAATTGAGACCTAAGTCTGGTGGTCGTCGTCGTCGAACTCTTTTAATTTGTTTCTCAAAGGGTCTGTCTGGTTCGTGTCAAGTAAGTTTGGTCGTCGTTGAACTGCATGACAAGAAGAGTCTGGTTCGTAATAATAAGTACTGTTTCAAGTTAAACCTGTCGTGGATATATCATGTGCCCTGCTGTGTGGTTTGTTGGTTACTAAATACTAATGGAGTTGCAGACGTCCTTGCTACTCGATCAGATAATTCTGGGGGCCATGGCCTCGTTGCGTTTTGCTACCCTCTTTGGGCAGATCTGATCTTCCAGTCTTCCGATTCATGCGCAAATGCATATGCATGGATTGCTGGCTTGCTGCCAGTTCGCATGTGGCACAAGCTGAATGCTACCGTGGAAAGGCGCCTGTTGTCGGAAAACCGTCAGATTTGCAGATGGGAGAAACCAGCACCGGGGGAGAACAAACTCAACTCTGATGTTGCTTTTTTCAGATCTAGTGACGATGGAGGCTGGGGGTCTGTGATCAGGGACGAGATGGGTGCTGTGCTGAAGGTGACACGAACGATGACAGATTCAATAATTTCATCTTTGGCAGGTGTGTCAAGCGATCAATGGATCTCAGCTGTGTCTTCTCCTTGCTGAAACCGATGGGTTCCTGAAAATAGTTTAGTTGCAATCGGGCTGAAACCGATGGGATCCTGAAAATAAGTTGTTTTCAGATACCAGACTTTTAAGTTATTTTCAAATATATTCGAAGAATCCTGTAAAAACAATGGAAGCCAAGGTACAGTACAATACTAGGCACAACAGAAGGTTGTGGATTACGGATGGATAGGGCTGCAGACATGTTTCACTGACGCCGGCGAAGTTACTTCCGTGTGCTCAGGTGCACGAACACGGCGACGAGCACAGCAGCCTTGAGCCTGACGCTCCACGGGATGCCGTAGCTTCCCCTGCCGACGGCGACGAGCCCCCTCACGAACGGCCAGAAGCAGAGCACCATCCATCCACAGCACACGAGCTCCCCGACGCCCGGTCCACCGGCGACGCCGGCGACCGCCCTCCACGCCCATACAGCGACGGCGACGACGCTGAGCATCGCGAAAGCGCCGTCGGCGGGACGAACACCGGCGACGAGTCGAAGGTGAACCGTCCCGGGTCAGCAGCAGCGCCGTCGCCGCCACCATCTGACGACGAGCTCTCGCGCGCGTCACCTCGAACACCGTCTCCGAGAGGCCGAGCGTCTTGAGTACCACGGTGAGGAACGCGAGCAGCCAGGCGGAGGACGACACGATCCGCTGCATCCGGTGGTTGTTCCACCATGCGCGCGCCGAGAGCCGGCACTCCTTGTACTCGCCCAGGTTGTACGCGTTGTAGGCCACGAACAACGCCAGTGGGACGACGAAACCCGGCTCTGACACCTGCATCACATCACATCACATCACATCACATCACATCACATCACATCACATCACATCACATCACATCACATCACGAGAAGATGAGATTTCTGAAACCCTGCCACGACTTTGGCAACAAGGAGAGGTGATGGAAAGAATGAGAGATGGATCGATTACCTTTGGCAAGAAGGAGCGGTTTGCAATGAGGCAGTAAGGTGCGAGCAATGCGTAGCAGAGCTCGAAAGGTGCCCTGACGGGCCACACGTGGATGACAAGGTAGGCGACGCACTGCCTGAAGTCGAGGCGCTTGAACGCGGAGAGGAGGAGCGGGTTATGGCGGCTGAGGAGTATCTCCAGGAGGCCAGTGGCCCACCTCTTGTACTGGGTGAGGCTGGCGGACCGCCCGGTGGGCGCGCGCCGAGGAATGCCGGCGGGTTAGGGGTCAGGATTGCCGATCTCCAGCCGGCGGAGTGGATGCGCTGCCGGTTAGGGCGTCCTCGGTCATGGACCCGTAGACCCAGCCAACCTGCAAGGACATGTATGAGTATCAGTTGGATCTTTCATATTACCTAAACTTGCAAAATCTAGTACCGGTCTTTCTTGTCCGGCAACGATGACATCTTTGTATGTTATGCTTTTTATTGAGACGCGTCAGTTTTGGAAGATTCCTCGTTGTTGTCAGTTGTCTCCCTAGATTCTTAGTGCTATTGCCGTTCATTTGACGGTGTATTCTTATCTTGTTGCAAGCGGAATGCTGCGGATGACTTCTTACGGCTCCTAGAGGGTTCTCTTTTCGTTTTTCTGACCTACGACCTCATCTTTATAATAATTGGCCTGATTTTTCTTGTTGTTATATGAAACCAGATATAAAATATTATCCATTATAAAAAAAAAAACTAAAACCTACAAAATGCAAGTTCTGAGGGACAATGGTAATCCAGACGCTGCATCGCCTAATGCGGTCGCTTGCTTTGGGGCCGTTAGTGGGTGGCTTGTGATGGGAAATCAGAGCTACTTGCAGCTTTGCTTTCATGCTAGGAAATGGTAACCCATGGCAGTGTATCATGTTTTGTGGTCAGCTACGCCACATTGAGTTGGTTCACCCCTCGGGTGCTCGGTTGGCATTTGCTATGGTACTTTTAAATGACTGTGAGCTGTTTATTTATTTTGATCGAACGGTCCGCGATCACATATTACCTGCTATGAGGTAATAGATGAAATGATATTTATTTAATTTTTATTTTATACAATAGGATTAATAAGGAAAGTTTTAGACATATTTTTTTTTTCTAGATGTTATTGATGCATGGGTGATCCGACTAATATAGTAATTTTTCTTATTTTCTAACTTTCTACTTGATATATTTTCGTATCAATTGAGTAGCAAAACTCCTGCCTTTGTTAAACGAAACAGTGTTAAAAGCATATACCTCCTGACCCCAGCTTGTGCTAGTCTCGTAGCTGCAGGCCGAAACTTGTTTGGCCACTTGGATGCGACTCGATAGATCTGCCACCTCCATTGGCGCTTTGAACATGTCCCCCGAAATGATGCTCCTCACCGATTCAACCAGTTCATTCGATCTGCCAAACCTCTTCTGTAGCTCCTTGTAAGATGGTGAATCTGCCAGAGTTTGTGTTGAGTAAAACCAGTCAAGTGCATGGACTGATGAATCAGAATACAATTAATCTGCTGAAGGTTTTTGTCACCTTTGATGCTGCTGGTGGTGGAGTTTGGTGGCACGCCGTACATGACTTTCCTACGGTGAAAGCAACCCGTCCCACAGTAATAGATGCCTTGAAGTCCGGCAACTCCGTGTCCAATTTTCTACGTAAGCTCACCAACACAGACGACAAATTAAAATTGTTGCTTTTAATTGAGTACAACACGAGTTTCTCTTGTGACAGTGATAGTGATAGTGATCACACCTGTACCTCGAATAGAACCTGCATCTGGTTGCCAAAAGGATCGTCCTTGAGGGCGCCGTAGAACTTCTGTGGCGCCTGAACGAAGCCGCTGTGGACGTCGTCGTCGAAGCCCAGAAGGAGGCACATGGCGTGGAGGGCCACCTGCGGGTTGTTGGCGAACATGTCGCAGTCCACGTTCAGCATGATGGGAGCGTTGGTCACCACGCCGGACACCCTCGTCTACACTCAGTGAAAAACAACGGTGGTGAGCTATAGCTTATCCTGATCATATGATGGGACCGATCGAGCACCGATGGCGGACGGACGTACCAGGACGTTCATGGCCCCGGCCTTGAAATGGTGGTGCTGTGTGGGGCTCTTCTCCCTCGAGACGTATATCAGGCTTGGGATTCCATCGCCTGCAGCAGCCTGATTGTGATTGCTCTTGCTGTTGTCCCACAGGACCTGGACACTCACGGTCATGTTTGTTAGCAAATCAAAACAAAACAACGATGGGCACGCGTTTCACGAGTAACAGTTTGCCATGACGAGCAACCTTGATTATGGTCGGATGGTTCCTGCGGTCAGCACCCACGAACTCGGCGCGCGAACTCGCCGTCGAGGCGCCGGGTAGAGAGTCCTCTTGGGCGTTCTCGATGCGGCGGACCAACTCCTCGTACTCGTTCTACATATGCAACAACACGACCAGAAACTGGCACGTAAGTGACTGCGGGTAGGAAAAAATTACAGTGGCTAGCTAGCTTTATTTACTTACCTTCATGAGTGTCCAAGCGCGCAAGAACTCGGCGCTGTCGGCGGCGTCTCCCACAGCGCCGGAGGCGGAGAAGTACACGAAGGGAGCCCGGACGCCGACGCCGTGCTTCTTGCAGAAGGGCACCCAGAGCTTGGCGAACTCGGCGGCCTCGCGCAGCGCGTAGCAGGTCACCGCCGAGCACCCGTCGTCGGAGACGTAGCACGTCAGCTTGCCCGCCGGGTAGTCCAGCGCCAGCAGCGACAGCACCGTGTTCACCGTCACCACCGGCGGCTCCAGCTTCGGGTCCGCCGTCGTCACGAACATGTCCACCGCCGGCAGCTCGTCGGTGCTTTTGATGACGATAAACAAATCATTGAACAACACATGTAACGAAAGCCTAGCTAGTTAAAACTCTGCGTACCGTTGGGCGAGGCGTTCAGGGTGCGTGTCGAAGCGAACCGGGTTCCATTTGGCGTTCATGTTGATGAGCCACACCACCGTGAACCACGCCTCGCAGACGAGTGCAGCGACCCAGCACCACGTGCACGCCGGCGCCGCGCCGCCGCCCGCCCGCCGCCAGCGAGGACGCACGGCGAGCGAGGAGGGCCAGGAGCAGGATGAGAACGGCGAGGTCGGCCAGCTTCCACGCCGTGCGGGGGCTGGACCCTCTCCTGCAGCTGCAGCTGGAGCTTCGCCTTGGCGGGCGCCATGGCCGATAGAGCCAGCCGGACGACGGACTCTTGCTGGTCACTCTCACCACTCAATTGAGCTATGTAGACGAGTTGGTACGGGTGATTATATATATAGACGACGACACACGCTGTCGCAGCCAAGATGTAGTACATTACCTAATCTCCAAGATAGTTAATTTATAAAGTTCGCCGTAAACGTGTGGTTAGCAATTATCAAACTCGATCACTAAAAAAAACATAGTTAATTTATTTTCCTCTGTTTTAGGTCTTTCTGAGCAAAGAGTTTCATAGCGGTATAATATAATAATAAAATATGGACAAACCATCACTATCAATGCATAGTTTCATCCACTTATTTCATATAGACATTTTAATTCTTTGTTGGTAATTATAATGGAGCAAAAGAGTTCCATCTTCATGATACTCATTTCTTCTTTTCTCTTATTAAAAATATTGTCAGGTCATCGAAAACGTTTATGTGGCAGCATATTAAATATAAACAAAACACCGATGAAACTTTCACTGAAAATAGCCTTGGAGTGGGTATTACTATGAGTTACGTTTTCTAATAGACTAATACTTGAATACTCCTATAGTAAAGGCCTACTAGTAAAACGTCACGTCATAGTATCAAACAAACTATCAATTTCAGTGCATGATAGTACTTCGATAATGCCATGGATTTCAGTGCCTATACACAGACATATTTGTTGAAGACTTGTCTATTCAACAACATCAGCAACAATTGTGATCAGCGTTCAATTCGAAATCCGAGAACTGCTACCTTTTTTTTGTACTTGGATCCTTACAAAATACTCTCTCCATCCTAAGATAGGTGATGCTATAATATTCATGCCAATCAATTTTTCTCAAATTTGACTATATTTATAAAAATACTAACAACATTTGTATCTCCAAATAAATTTATTATAAAAATATATAAAGATAAATATTTTTGTCTATATTTAGTCTATGTTAAAAATGTTTGACTTCTTAGAAAACGAGAACATCTATTTTAGAATGGAGAGAGTAGTCAGTCGGATCCCCAGTATAGGGCCCTTTTTCTTTTACTTGGCTCATGTGTTGTCTTATATATTTATTTATCATGGTTTTCAATGGAATCTTATTTGCGAGACTTAGTTACCGACATAGACGGCTCATAAACACAAGCTCACACTCACCCCCTTTGAATGTACGCACATACATCCTACCCTTATAATCACATCCAAAGAACTAATTTGGACCGTCAAATCTCGAGATTGACGAAGTCACCAAAGACGTCTCCTTGTTGAGGGCACGCCGCCTACCCTTGAAAGAATAGCCCGATAAATCCTGTAATAAATCCAGAAAATGTGAGCATCCGTTTTCAAGTTATGGATTTGAATCGGGAGGACAAGTTCCACCACAAGAAATCCAACCAGTTGAGCTACACATTTTTTTTAATGAAATCAAGAGGGGCTTGCGTGAAAAAAATATTAAAGCGAATAAACAAAGATTACAAGAGTTGAACAAAAGAAAGACTTCAAGAAAAACAAAAGAACGAAACAAAAGGAAAATAAGACAAAAGCCTACTAATTACGCCCATTGATATAAACCCTACATTTCTGTTTCTTAAGTCTCCTTGGTGGAGCTCTGTACTTTTTCTCTATTTTCAAATTTCAATAAAAAGCCCACAAGGGAGCAACCCCTCCCGTTTCATAAAAAAATTACACCGATTGATCAAATGGTGTTGAAAAGTTTTGAATTGACTCTATGTGAGAGCAATAGCAATTCCCTGAAGAAAGTAAGCCAACAGGTTGCTAAAATGTGGTGGATTCCATTAAAAATGCTGTCCACATTGTCCAGATTGTTTCGGATGCACGTTTCTTGTTTTCAAGATATTTGTTGTGCTTTGGCTGACAAAAGCAATCCCATAGCCGCCGGTAAGACTCAATCATGTATCTGTGAATGGCCTATCAGGGCTTTGTAAGCACTTGATGACACAAAACAGGAGCCCCAGATGTACTTCGTTGTGTCACTATCATTATTCAGCTGCAATTCTTCCACTTTCCGTGAGATGATTTTTGCAGCTGTACGTGTGAAGGTTATTTCAGAAACTTGCAGGTGGAGAAGTTGGCTAATATCATCCTGGATGCAGACATTTTCAACAAAGATATACTTATTCTTGGCAAAGGAGAACAGGTCGATCTGGTGAGTTGGTTTTCAGAACTTGGTTACACCAACTATCTTGCCAAACCATACAGGCTTTCCTATGTTTTACTTCCACAACTGCCATGATCTTGAAATCTGGAAGTTTTCTCAAGTTATCTCTTCACTACAAATTAAAAGACACCCCCCCACCCCCTCTATAATTTGGTAGCTTTAGTATTTTAAGAGTGAAAATGACACGGCAACTTGAACTTGCTTGCTTGCGTGTTGTGGACTGCGGTTGTCATTGCTTACGATGTACTTCATCTGTCTCAAGTTATAAGATGTTTTGGTATTTCTAGATTTATATTTTTGATATAATATATGTATCTACGTGAGTTGCAAAAGTTATAAATTTAGAAGAAAAAAAAACAGAACGCCCTATAATTTAGACCGGAAGAAGTATTTCGGTTCATATTCTTTGTTGTTTTGACATCTCACAATCATGTCTTCATTCCCATTCTTAGTATTTTTGGATTTTTTTTTCCTCGAATACGCATTTTTTGTATTAAGTAGAGAAACAAGGAAGGTTACAATGACCCGCCACGAATAATGCACAAAGGGGAACATAATTGTACAATCAGTTCAACCCTCCTTAGTAGAAAGAGATCAAAGCGCTATTACTTGCTATTCGGACTACATAGTCGTCACCAACGATCAGACGCGGCGGCTAGCGGTGCCTCGACCGCATCCGGCCTTTCTCATACGAGGAGTTCTAGTAGCGTCTCCTTATTAGAGGGGGTTGGGGTCCACGCGTAAGTTATCGCAGTCATCCTTTTCCGCCGTGGAGGGCTCCGTCTTTCCATCGATGAACCCCAACCGCTGCAACCATTAACATCTCATCTCGCTTCGCAGCTGGGACACGAGAGCGGCTGAGTGGCGATCACTTCATGCAGAACCCTGCCTGCGAACCGCTTCAGCCTCTCGCCATAGGAGTCGGCAGACCGAGGTGGGGCGGTTGTATCCACGCCGTCTGGGTTGGAACGTGTAGTTGCTTCGCATCCACGACACCACGTTGACCTCCCGGGCGGCGTACTTGGTTTAGTCAGCATCGGACCGAAGCCTCGCGACCAATGCACATTGCCCACTGTGGCTGCACCAATGTTTGAGGAGTGGTCCAACACCAACAGCTTTGACATGACTGAAAGACCCAGGACGGTCACTGAGGGTGAGGCGGGACACGAAGACCGTGGCTGCGGCATGGATCTGTTGGGGGTCGAAGCGAAGAGAGAGCCTCTCGTTCTTTGACAGCCGTGCTTGCATTTCTTGCTCTAGTTAACAAGCATAGCTATAACTTTCTCACCTAGCTATAGGTAGGACATCATTATATATTCTACTATTGGATCAAGCTACGTGACAACTACGGCGAGCTAGCAGCCTAGCAGCCGTGCAGTTGGATCGGGTAGCATCCATGTTCAGACGTGATCAGTGACGTCGTGACCCCAGATCGCGTGCATTATTTGTCGAGCCGGGGTTACTGGCCTCTCCTTGCTGTTGTCCGTTTGCCACCGTACCGTATTGTGTGGATGTGGCACGTCATCCTCAATGCACCACGTCGAACGGCTACAGGCTGTCCAGTGACAATTTCTACGGCTCAACCTGTTTTATCGTGATTAAAAAAAGCATTGCATCATGACGGATCGAGCTGAATTGGAACTCCTCCTTCTACCGGACTCCTTCACACAAAGTATATAATTTCCGGTAAATGGATGTTTTTTTTTTTTTTTTTCGAACCGGGACTTCACCAATTCCATTAAGAGAAAGGCCGATAGAAGGCCAAAAGTTACAATACAACCTAGACGCCCTCCGTGGCGAGCTGCCTGGGTGAGCCAAAAAGGCGGAACACTAACAAAAGGCGCCGGCTATAACGGGCGGAGCTTCGAAAGTGTCGTACTAAGCGTGAAACATGTGTGCGATGAAAGGGCGCTGGTGATCAGCGGCTCGATCGTGGACGGAGGGCTTCTCTGGCGCAGACGGGGGGGGAGACGAGCACATTCAGGACCTCGCAGCATGTGCTGCGGAACGGACCCCTCGAAGTGGTTGCGGAACCTCTTCATGACCGTGGTGTCCGTA
Organism: Hyparrhenia diplandra; assembly: GCA_015847255.1. NCBI lineage: Eukaryota > Viridiplantae > Streptophyta > Magnoliopsida > Poales > Poaceae > Hyparrhenia > Hyparrhenia diplandra. The sequence goes on along the minus strand of JADLZK010008811.1, from coordinate 117,874 downwards.
ACGTCCTTGTTTGCGCCCTCGGTCTGCCCTCCAACTTATTGAGCATGATGCGGCGAGCCTGCTGCTCGGGTTGGGATCCCGGAAGGCGGACTTTGCGGCAAAGCGGTCAGCCGTCTTGGCGCCCACTCGCCGTCCTCCATCGCCGTGCACGCATGACGCCTGCAGGGCGGCGGCGGAGTCGATGAGGGCGTCCAGAGGGACCTTGAAGGAGTTGACGAACGCTGCCACCGAGGCCCGCAGTAATGCGCTTCGGTAGCTGCGGTGTAGCGTCGCCATTGCGCTCGGCGCAGCTGCGTCCCCCAACACCTACCCCCTGCGCCTCAATCGCGAGGACCGTAGCGGTAGTTTACGGAGTAGCGTCCGCCGTGGTAGCTTCACCGCAGCATGAACCCTCTGCGCCTTGGCAGCCGGTGGTGGCGAACGAGGAGAGGCAGGAGCCTCCGAGATGCCACTATCCCCTCCTGCATCTCAGCCGCGGAGGAGGTGTGCTGCGTCGTAGGGAGGCGGCAAAGGGGTCAGGCAGCACCGTTTGGGCGGCGAGTCCCTCAGCAACCCGAAGAGGCGAGGGTGCTCGGTCGGTCATCAAGGAGCTTCAAAGGTGGATGGGAGCGCGGCGCTAGACGCCACGAGCTCGTCGAGCATCGGGTCAGCCCAAGTCGGAGGCTCCGCGCCCTTCAATGCCCGAAAGCGTAAACGGGTCGGTGTCAAAGTAGCCAGGGGTCGTGGTAGAGGCCTCCTCGGGTGGGGCCTTAGGGGGGGTGATGGCTGCGGCGAGGGGTGATGGCGGTGGCGTCGTCTGTCGGTGCGAAGCGCAGTGCAGCGGTGTCAAAGGTGGGGCATCCGCTTCCTTATGCCCGACCGGCTGAGGGCGGCGCAGCGGTGAGCCTCGCTCACATGCTCCCTTTCGATGGCCGGGCCCCTGCAGCGAAGGCAGTGTGTGTCGGGAGTGGCATTGGGCGGCGTGGTCGGCGCCCGAGGCGGTTGAAGCGAGACCCACAAGCTCCAGTGGGGCGGGGGCAGCGGCGTCTTGGTGGCGCATCTGCCGGGCGGCGCCAATGACGACGACGCGACGACGCCTCCGGAACCCATCGGGCGCCAACGTTGAGCAGCCGATCGCGGGTCCGCGGGCCCAAGCGTAAAGATGCATGGATCCTCGGTGCCAGGTGCGGGCCAAGGCGTTGCCACGCAAGCACCCGCACCACCTGCGGAGACGGGCCATGGCTCCGAACAGGCGCATTGTGCCTATGCCGGTGACGACGCCCCTTCCTCGTAGGTGCCCGGCAAGGTGCGACATTCACCACGCCCGAGCCGCACCCGGAGCCCGTGCCGGGCGGAGGGGCGGGCCCGAAGAGCCTTGCGCGGGTGGCATCTAGGTACGGCGGGCGGATGGCAACCCGGGCCCGGAGGCTCGTCGGCGTCGCTGGCCACGGGCGTCCCTAGTGGGGCGCCCGCAACCCGCCCTCCACGATGGCGATGACAGCTGCAGCGACGGGGCCGCCACGGTGCTTGCGGCCGGTCCCGGTGGCGTCCCACGATGTCAACGCCGCCACGCTATCGGGAGCTCGCGCCGGCCGCCGCTTTGCTGGCGAGACGCGCCGTAGCGACGATAGGGAGCCTCGGCTCAGCGTGTTCGGCCCCTCCCCGTCGGACCAATCGGAGAAGGCGGCATCCTCCATGGCGACCGGGAAGGAGAGTGGTCGAGGTCGAATCACCACGAGACGCCATCCTCCCAGCGCATCACCTTTGGTCTTGCCCGGAGGAGAGGTGGGTGGGGACGAGCTGGGTGGTGTCGGGGGAGAGCGGGGAGTTCCCCACGTGAGCCGGAGGTAGCTGTCATCGCCGGAGGGGCGCCCGCAAGGCAGCCACACTGCCCTCTCCTCGCCCCGGGCGGTGCTGGGTGTGGCCGCGATCCGACGGAGGGCTGACGGAGGAGGCGGTGGATGCGGCGGTGGCGGAGGGAACGACGGCCATGGAGGCAGCCGAGACCGCCACGGGAGGCCCAACCCCCCAGCAAGGTCGCGTGGCGACATGGAGGGCGGCCCGGTCGCCGGGGCGCTGGAGGCGGGGAGAGGGCCAGACGCCGGATCCAGGCGAGGTGCGGCCGGATCCGACCCCGGCGCGGGGGAAGTAGGAGGAGGCGGTGTTTTGTCGGCGGCAAGCTCGCTGGAGGAAGGCCCGCCGCCCGCTCATGAAGCGGAAACGGCGCGGTCCTCCGGGAGTGGAAGGCAGGATAGGTGGAGAGGGAGGGGGATGTGGTGGGGAGGAGGTGGCGGGCGCCGGGGCTGGAGTGGCGGCGCCGCCCTACCGGCCGCCAGGGAGTAACGGTCGGGAGAGAGACCTCAGCGATCTACGCCGATGTAAATGGACGTGCAATGGGTATTTTTTTTACCCCTGCGTTGTTGCAACAAGAAATTCAGCTGGACGTGTGGTTGTCTTAACGACTTGCGGCTTAGCTCGAGGATCATTTAACGATCACATCAGCATTTCATGCGTGGTTTTAAGATTGGACTCAGCATACCATGCATGCCTGATAGTCGAGATGGCAACGGGCACAAACCCGTTGGGTTTTGCCATCCAAAACCCATGCCCGTGAATACAAAACCCGCCTATTAAAAAACCCATGACCCATGTCAGGTTTAATTTTGTGCCCGAACCCATCCCCATCGAGTTAACGGGGTACCCACGGCCGGGTTGCCCGTGGGCGCCAAAACAAACAACAAAATTAGCATATGCGTGTATATACGTTCACAATTCTTTTTGTTAGGTTTCAGTTTCTGTTTTGTGTCCTTTTCATCTTTTCTTAGTTCAGATCTCCACTCGAGATTAGGTAGGCTAGTTAGACCTCAGCTACTTTCTGTTGTTTTCTTTACTTCCTGTAAGTCCTTTGTATCAATGAAAATGAAAAATAAGTAGGGCGAGGCCCTGCTCCCTTTCAAAAAAAAAAAGAACTATTCAACAAGAAAAGAAATCATATACATGTATATCTTGACAATTTAAAACATATGCATGCAACATTGATGTAAATTAACATAAGTATAGTATTAGCTATCCAATCATAACACTGCATGTTAACAAAAGCACTTCATATGAGTGACATAATAACCTAAAAAGTAAGAGCCACTTCTTCGTGTATCTCCACAGTTCAGTGGTTTAGCTGGGCCTTTACGTATGTGTCGGAGACAGTGGATCAATGATGTGGCGTCGCTCCCCACGCTGGGCGACATGGGTGGCGACAAACCCTACCGCCGCCGCCTCTTCTCCAACCCTTCTCGCGCCACGCCTCCGCCCGGAGTGGATAGCCAGCTTGGCTGCGCAGCACACTGGGATGGCGGGGTGTGGCTTCTCAGGTGGTGGATGTGGTGGGGTGGCGTGGCACTCCAAGACGCAGTTCGACGGCAGGCCAGAGGGTCAAATTGGGCGGCGGTGAGGCCATGGCCGGCCTCGGTTCTGGTGTGCGCATCGAGTTCGGAGGTGGTTGGCGGCGGAAGGCAGCGGGGACTAACCGGATTCGCTCTCTTGGGATTGGATTTGGGGCGCCGAGGCCAAATCTCGCTCGAGTGCCTATACTTTTGGATCAGCGGCGGCAGCAGGTCGATCTCGTTGAGGTCGCCGTCGCCCTTGGCTAGGCGGTCTGCTACCTGACGGCGGCTCTGGTCCTGTGACGGACAAGGGTGAAAACCCTGCCCTTTGGGCCGGGCGGCGGTGGCTTACCCGCGTCATCTCCTCCATGGAGGCGTCGTCTTCATAGTCCGTCAATGGATTGCTAGGGCAGCAATCGGGGGTCCAGCCGTGCCGCCCGTTTGGGCAGGGGCGGCGAAGTTTCAAGACGGAGGTGCCATTCGAGGCGTAACAGCTTCGGCTAATGGTGAGCGATGGATCGCCTTCCATGTTTGGGGGATCTCCGGCAAAACCCATCTCCAATGTTTCTGGTGGGGCGATGATAACGCCTCCTCGGATGTCGGTTTTCTCGTTGGAGATGTCGCTTTTGGAAGACCCCTTGTATGGTCGTTTCCCCGCAGCGGCACCCGAGGTTTCGTGTTGTTGCCAAGTTTCAATACCCGTGTCTTCAATGGTGGCCGATGTCCGGCGATCTCTCGGTATCTTTTCTTAGTCCGGACGGGGCGTGTGGCAACAAAGTATTGACGTTGGTGGCCTTATTCTTGAGGAGTGGACATCACGTAGCAAATCATGTGTCGCGTAGGACTAGTCAGTTCTTGTTTTTAATTTCCGGCTGTAATAATTTGGCCTGATGCATTCTCGTGAGAGGATGACTGAAGCCGGAAATGTAATTTCCTTTTAACTTAAAAAGCGGATCAATGATGTTTAGTTCTATCTTTTGAGGCAAGAAAAAGGAACTGAACTGGAACTGGTGGTGCTTTTTGGCTTTGGCTCAAGGCCGACCGACCGTGGGATGATAGCTTCCATAAGTTTTATCTTCTTTTTCTCGCCAATGGTCGACCTCATAATCACACACTGTCTATTGATCTTCTGCTCCTTTTTGATATTTTGAAAGAATTATGTATAAGCATTTTCTGATGGTAAGGTTTCTTTAATTTGTAAACTTCTCTCACCCAACTCATATAATAATTAACTCTTATGTATCAGTACAATACCCATCTCATCACTACGGATCCAACTTAGTTTCCGAGTGCTTCCGGCACTCAGCAAAGCCCGATAAACACTTTCGACAAAAGGCTTTGTCAAGTGACGCCACGACATATCTCACTTTCGAAACCATCTCGTGGCGAAGACTTTGTCGAGTGCCGAAATGACCCTTGACAAAAAAAAAAAAAAAAGAAAGACATGGATGTCAGGATCACGGTGACGGCAGCTTTATGCTAACTACCAGGACGGAAAGGAACACGGAGTGCCATGAACTAGGCACTCGGTAGTGCATATGAATTTTTTTGGTTTTGTGTCTAAACCATTTGTAACGTTACAACCCGTTTTTTTTCTTTCTTCTCATCTTCACCTTAGCATTTTGCTAGCTTACATCATGTTATTATTCTTACTCTTAGGCCTTCTTCGAATGTATTTGGTTTGGCACCAATCCACATGCGCTGGGCTTACACACCCATCGACCCTAACACGCGGAACATGTTGTCTGCATCATGGCTGGATGGATGCAGCTGGTGACACGTTTTCCAGACGATTGCCGTCAACCATCGCGCATCGCATTAGTTTTGAAGCCGGCGAAGTTACTTGCGTATGCACAGGTGCACGAACGCGGCGACGAGCAGAGCAGCCTTGAGCCTGACGCTCCATGGGATGTCGTAGCTTCCCCGCCGACGGCGACGAGCCCCCTCACGAACGGCCAGAAGCAGAGCAGCAACCAGCAGCAACACACGAGTTCCCCGATGCCCGGACCCACACCGCCGGGCACGCTATCCGCCGGACCGACGACTACCCTCCACGCTCCAACAACAACGGCAACGATGGTCAGCATCGTGAGCGCCGTCGGCGGGACGAACACCGGCGACGAGTCAAAGGTAAACCGCCCCGGGTCAGCGCCATCCACGCCATCGCCGGGGAGCTCTGCTGCGGCTCCTTGCGTGTCACCTCGAACACCGTCTCCGAGAGGCCGACCGTCTTGAGGACGACGGTGAGGAACGCGAGCAGCCACGCCGACGACGACACGATCCGCTGCATCCTTTGGTTGTTCCACCAGGCGCGCACCGAAAGCCGGCAGTCCTTGTACTCGCCTAGGTTGTACACGTTGTAGCCCAAGAACAGCGCCAGTGTGACGACGAAACCCGGCTCTGACACCTGCATCATCAGATTCATCACAACAAAGATAAAATTTCAGAAACTTGAATGAAGGTCTCAGTCCTTTTCAGTGTGACAAGAAGGTGAAAAAGATTTACCTTTGGCAAGAAAGAGCGATTCGCAATGAGGCAGTAAGGTGCTAGCAATGCGTAGCACATCTCAAAAGGTGCTCTGAAGGGCCACACGTCGATGACAAGGTAGGCGACACACTGCCTGAAACTGAGGCTCTTGAACGCGTAGAGAAGGAGCGGGTTATGGCGGCTGAGGAGTATCTCCAGCAATCCCGTCGCCCACCTCTTGTACTGGGTGAGGCTGGCCGGCCCGCCGGTGGGCGCGCCGCCGAGGAACGCCGGCGGGTTGGGGTTCAGGATCGCCGACCTCCAGCCGGCGGCGTGGATGCGCTGTCCCGTGAGGACGTCCTCGGTCATGGAGCCGTAGACCCAGCCAAGCTCCTGGCCCCAGCTCGTGACGGCCTCGTAGCTGCAGGCAGAGACTTGTTTGGCTGCTTCGACGCGACTCGTTAGGCCTGCGTGATCTGCTGCCACCACAGTTGGCGTCGTTAGGTTCCCGGAGATGATGCGCCTCGCCGACTCGATCAGTTCATTGGATCTCCCAAACTTGTTCTGTAGCTCCTTGTATGATGGTGAATCTGCCACTAGAAAGAGTTTGTATATATATATTGTACAATCAGTCAAGTTCATAGACTGAATCAGAATACATTGTGGAGCATCAGTGATCAGTCACCTTTCATGGTGGTGGCGGAGTTTGGTGGAACGCCGTACATGACTTTCCTACGGTGAAAGCAACCCGTGCCACAGTAATAGATGCCTTGAATTCCGGAAACTCCGGATACAATTTTCTGCAAAAGCTCACCAGCACACACGACAAAAGTTGTCGATATATACAAAGCTAATTAACACAGTGATCCATCGAATGCGACTATTCCTATGAATCATAAAGATAGTGACGGTCTGTAGGTAGTTACGTACCTCGAATATGACCTGCATCTGGTTGCCGAAAGGATCGTCTTTGAGGGCGCCGTAGAACTTCTGCGGCGCCTGGACGAAGCCGCTGTGGACGTCGTCGTCGAAGCCGAGGAGGAGGCACATGGCGTGGAGAGCCACCTGCGGGTTGTTGGCGAACATGTCGCAGTCCACGTTCAGCATGATGGGAGCGTTGGTCACCACGCCGGACACCCTCGTCTGCACAGCCAAATCTTCAGGCTCAGGCCAGGCACTTGTCCACTCATCAGTTGCAGGGTATAGTACGTACCAGGACGTTCATGGCCCCGGCCTTGAAGTGGTGATGCTGTGTGGGTCTCTTCTCCCTCGAGACGTATATCAGGCTTGGGACTCCATCGCCTACACCTGCCTGATTGCTCTTGCTGCTGTTGTCCCAAAGCACCTGAACACTCGTGGTCGCGGCAGCAGAAATTAAACAAAAACATATTTGTTTGTTTGTTAGCAAGAAAACGAAAAACATATAACGTATTTTGCCATCATGCATGAGGCTGCTCGATGTCCACGAGTTCGTCTCTACCTTGATTATGCTCGGGTGATTCCTCCGGTCAGCGCCCACGAACTCGGCGAACTCGCCGTCGCCGCGCCGGAGTAGAGAGTCCTCCTCGGCGTTCTCGATCCGGCGGACCAACTCTTCGTACTCGTTCTACATGCATATACAAGAACACGATCGATCAGACACTGGCACGTATATATGTAAGTGTGTACGGCGGAAGTCGTTACTGACTGGTGCAGAAAAGGAAAAAAAAAAATACAGTAGTAGGTAGCTACCAACTTTTTACCTTCATGAACGTCCAAGCGCGAAGGAACTCGTCGGCGTCATCGTCGTCGGCACCGGCAGCGGCGGGGGCGGCGGAGAAGTACACGAAGGGAGCCCGGACCGCGACGCCGTGCTTCTTGCAGAAGGGCACCCAGAGCTTGGCGAACTCGGCGGCCTCACGCAGCGCGTAGCAGGTCACCGGCGAGCACCCGTCGTCGGAGACGTATCACGTCAGCTTGCCCGCGGGGTAGTCCAGCGCCAGCAGCGATAGCACCGTATTCACCGTCACCACCGGCGGCTCCAGCTTCGGGTCCGCCGTCGTCACGAACATGTCCACCGCCGGCAGCTCGTCGGTGCTGCTGATGACGATAAACAAATCATTGAACAACACATGTAACGAAAGCTTTGCTAGTGTAGCCACCACCCTGAGAGCGTACCGTTGGGCGAGGCGTTCAGGGTGCGTGTCGAAGCGGATGGGGCTCCACTTGGCGTTCATGTTGAGGAGCCACACCACCGTGAACCACGCCTCGCAGATGAGCGCGGTGACCCAGCACCATGTGCACGCCGGCGCCGCGCCGCCGGCACTGCCCGAAACTAGCAGCGAGGCTGCACGGCGAGCGAGGAGGGCCAGGAGCAGGACGAGCACGGCGAGGTCGGCCAGCTTCCACGCCGTGCGCGGGAGCGCGACCCTCTCCTGCAGGTGGAGCGTCTTGGCGCTCGCCATGGCCGCGCCAACCGAGCTGGAGACGGACGGACGGGCTCTTGGTCGATCGTCACTCCAGCACTTGGCAGGCGAGAACGACAAGAGAAACGTATACGGAACCACTTGGTACAGGTGATTCATATATATAGACGACACACGCTTCAAGCCAAGGTCGTATAGTGTCTAGGTTCGTCTGGCACAGTGTAGTACATTCTCTAGCTAATCTCCAACACAACATAGGTAATTTATTTTCCTTTGTTTTAGCCTAGCGAAGAGCTTCATACCGTTGTTTTCAAGAACATATACATATAATATTTTAATCATTGGAAAGTTCCCTATTGTTTTTCACTTTATATAATGGGGACACATTTTTAAAAAAGGTAAAAGAAGTTACAAGGCAACTAGGCTCAAAACAAAAGAGAAAAACAAATCATAAGAGATTCTCTCTCCAAAGGTTTAGGAGATATATAGCCCCTACTCGGCTTGACTTTAGTGCTCACCGATCTAAGCTCCTCTTTGAACCGTTGTTTTCCCAAACGGACGGTGAGGTCAGGTTGGAGCACACTTGATTTTAGGCTACACCTTAATGTAGGGCCCGTAATTTGGACACTCCTCCCTAGTCCCTACAACTCGACTTCATGTGACAAAAGGGCACTATTCATCTGAGAAGAGCTCTGTAGCGATCGGGGAGAAACTGACATTTTAGCTCACACCAGCTTCACTGGCCACTGTGAGAGGGATTGTGTTGCCACAGTAACAATGTTAGTGTGGTTTATCTCTCGAGCAATCCAGTTCAACGTCAGCATACCAAATATATTAAGATTGATTTTCACTTTTGTTGGAGACAAAGTTGATGCTGGTAATTAGCCTTTATAAGCTACTACACATGTTCAGTGACGTTGTGACCACAGATCGCGTGCATGCACTGCCGTAACGTTGAATCATTGCCTTGGCGGTCCCGTCGTCGGTTACTGGCGTCTCCCTTGCTGTTTGTCCGTTTGCCACCGTAATGTGTGTGGCGGACAAACGGGGCGTCATCCTGCGTGGCGCCTGCAAGCGACGTCCAACGGCCAGTATGTATTCCTAGCTGGATTACAACTCCTGCTGCTTCTAGAAGGACGAACTCCTTCACACAAAAGTACTATCTAAGGCTTGCCATAAATGGATGTGTGCACATGGATCTTTTTTTTCTAGGTAGGAATTGAGCTTCGCATTTTTTTTTGAGTTACACAGGAGGGGTTCTCCTACTGTGCTTTTATTAAACAAAGAGTTTCTTACAACAAATTAGTACTAAATAAGCAAAAAGGAAACAGAGAAAATAAAGAAAATTAAACAATTGAGCTTCACAATTACCAGCAAATTTGGCCGTGTGCCTCATGTTAGGCAGAGGCCAAAAGTCGCCCCTCTCGACTCAGGCCCGGCGGACGATACCTTCGCTGGGTAGTCCTCGTTTCCTCGTCCCTGAGCTCCGGATTCAGGCGCTGGAGGCCGAACATCTCCGCGACATCCGGCCCCGATCCGAGGTACTGGCAGAGGCCATCATCTCCGCCTCCTTGGTGCGCAGGTGGAAAGACCTCCACCTGTTCTAGGACGCCTTACCTGGGTCCGCTACTTATCCCTGTTCTAGGACGCCTTACTTGGGTCCGCTACTTATCCTCGCGAAACGGACATAGATTTAAATAGAGTCTGACTTGGTTAGCGAAGCCCCAACTTGTGCTTGTTCGTTTGGTTTAACACCCCTGCCTGGGGACCGTGTCCCAACAACCAGTTCCATCAATATCTTTTAACACAAAGATGCATGGCCATATTCCATTAGTTTGAGAATTAGTATTTCTTTCAACAGCTGATTAATTTTTGTTCTACGATTTATTTTTTTAGATGTTACCGTGGCGTCGTCGATGGGCACGGGCAACATAAATGGATGTGTGCACATGAATCTTTTGTAATTTTGTTTCTATACTAGGTAGGACTTGAGCTTCACAATTACCAGCAAATTTGGCCGTGTGCCTCAGTTAGGCAGAGGCCGGAAGTCGTCCTCTCTGACTTTGTATAAACTCTTTCGAGGTTTTAATGAAATTTGGCTTTATAGAAAAACGATTACCAACAAATGTACCGACCCCTGCATTATTGCAACAAGAAATTCAGCTAGTTGTGTGGTTATCTTGATTTTTTTTAAGATAATGGATAGTATTTCATACCCGGCTTCATCTACCAACAGCTAGAATCGGACTAATTATTACAAATAAAGGAAGAAGAAGAAAACTCTAGTAGTTCTAGATGTCATCTGCGGTATTCGGCATGATGCAAGATGAGAATGAAACGCCAAATGAACAACAAGAACATTAAGGAACTAGGGGAAAACTATGCTGCCAACACTAAACAAAAAGGAAAAAATCTTCCAAAAACGACGCATTCAACAAAAGCATGACATACAAAGATGCCATCGTCGCCCAACCCGTAAAAGACCCGTATCGGATTTTCACCCCGAAAGATCTCCAAGACGCCCGGTCTTTGGAGAGAATTGACGATGCCTCAAGTGGCGCCCACGGACATCAACGTCGTCTAAGCACGCTTGTTGTCCCATCGAGTCCATGCCGTTATGCCAATGACCAGCGAGGAAGATCCCGTTCCCGAGCTTTTTGGAAGGTGCACCACCATCATCCACGCCAGTGGCGGCGCCTGATCCCCTAGACCGGTAGAGGACCAGGATCTATCGCGCGGGCTTCCCCGGATACAACCATCGACATGAAGCGGCCCGAGCGGACATCGCCAACGCGACCACCCACGCTCCGAAGCGGATCCACCTCACACCGTCGATAGCGGGTCTCCTCCACCCCGGCTCCCTCCCACCGCACCTCCACCTTCTTCGCACATACCGGGATCCAACCAGCGAGGACCGGATCCTCATCCCCACTACGCCACCGTCATGAGCCACTACGATTACAACGTGGGCGCCCGTCCTCCATGAAGGGATCACCAGATTCAGCCACCTCCTCCTCCGACGTAGCACGGGATGAAGAGGAGAGCAAGGCCGACGCAGGGCATAGGCGGCGACCACCACTCGCCTCCGTGCGCTGCCATCACCGCCATGGCGCCGGCCCCCGATTGATGCATGCCGCCGTCGGCGACCTAGATCCAGCCACGGAGGGCCTAAATCAGGATGCCAGCGCCAAGGATCCGCCGTGCCTTGGCGGTGTCCGCCCCCGAGCACCTCCCCCCGTCGGCGGAGTAGCTCGAGCCCGCCCGAGGTGCAAGGCCTCGCCGCCGCCTTCCCGGGGCCGCGCGAGCTTCTTGGCGAGCCCCGGGCGACCGGCGAGGAGAAAGGAGGGGAAGGAGTCCCGGCAGCGGTGGGATGGGGCAACCTCCCCCGTGTCGCCATGCGGGGAGGGTGACGTGGGGGTAGTTATGCCGCGTGGTTGTCTTGATAACTTAGTGAAATTGTTTAACGATCGCATCATGCATTTATTGCGTGATCATTCCAATCATTTAGGTTTGGACTCGCCATACTTGTCAATGCCCTCATCTTGGCATATCGCGAGACTCTCATCCCGATACCACGAAGAAAGTCCAAGGCATGGAGTTCTCACTACTCTGCCCCCATAGTGGGATTGCAACGCTGCAAGCCCAGCCCCGCAAAGGAAGAGTGATTGTTATTTGTATCCGTGCGAGAGATTAAAACAGAGAGCAAATTTTAGGGTGTTCTATAAGTCCATTCTTGGTGGTTATGCTAAGAAATGCTAACATACAATTTGTAGAACATTCATCCAATGACTTAAGAGATCGCATCTGAACCGTTGATGAAGGTCGGTTTGATCGGAGATCTCATGTTCATAATATCCCATTGCACTATAAATAAAGGGATACCCCCTAGGGGCGAAGCATTCTAAAACCCTAATTCATTATTCTCTCTACCGAGGATCTAGAGGGGTCCTTTCAATGGATCTACCTCATAAACAAGAATCAAGATTAGCCTAGTTCATAGGAATTAGTCTAGATTAGATATAGAGATCTTGTAAAGGATTCGAGATTCGAGAGGAGCTCCGGCCTATCGAGCCTTATCTTCTGTTGTATTCTATGGGATCAAGTTCTTCACGAGAAGAGCTTTCTTCTCAAATTTTCCCGGTAATCAAATTCTTATTTAGATAAGGATTCTGTTCATGTTTTTCTTGAAGTTTATAACTCTCTTTTGAGTGCTTTGATCTTTGCCGACCGGCTGCACGACATGGTCGGGTGGTGAAAGGACCTCACCAAATAAGCAAAAACTAGCCCTAGAAGCAACGGGTGACCATGTGATCTACACCAACCGAAGAGAGGAGCTTGACGTGAACTCAGCTAGCCCAAAAAGGGAGGCAAAAGTCGAATGAGGGTGATATGCGGCCGGTAGTGGCATACAAGTCCGATCTACAAGGCCCGACGACATGGCATGAACGAAATAGTGCAAAAGAAAGAGGAAAATTGATCTTTGCTTCTCTGTGAGGCCAAGATGAGTCCCGATAATTGGCTTACGACGATGTTTGAGCGGTGGTCCAGCGAATTCGATCTCGGCAAAATCAAGATGAGTCCCGATAATTGGCTTACGATGATGTCCGGCGGTGGTCCAGCTTAGGGTTTATCGGCAGATTGCGGCTCGGGATGAGGGCGACGATTGCTTAGGACTGAAAGGCCGATACGGTGTGCGGCGATGGACATATATAGGGGCGAGGAAACTTGAAGCACACACTAAATCATAGGGGATTGGGCATCGCGATGGCGGATTGGTCGAGTCCAGCTCAACCAGGGGGCGCCCGGCCGTGGTCCGGATTGTCAACGAAGGACGAGATTGGGTCCACCCAGGTCGGTATGATAGAGTGGGAGGAAGGGACGCGGCGCGCAGGGCATACCTAGGTTCAGCCTAGTTGGATTAGTGGGGTGGACTCGGTACAAAGAGAGAAAGAGGGGAGGGGAGCAGGCCTCGGCCATGGGGCGCGCCGGATGCTTCTTGCGGGGGCCAAAGGGGAGAGGGAATGGGCCTACAGCCCCTACGGGTGAAGAGGGGCAGATGGCTGAGCCTGGCCACTCGGGCCAGAAACCTGAGAGATAGGGAGGAAATAGTTTTCCATTTCCTTTTATTTTCTAAACTACTTTCCATGTTTTTTTCCTAAGGGTTTTCTAAATCCAAAACAATACTTTCCAATGTTAAAAATATCATATAAAAATATTGAAGTTCCTTTTTAACTTGTTTTAGAAACTTTTAAAATACATTTAAAGGTCTCTTGTAGACACTATTAAAAATATATTCTCAAAATCATTTTCCTTCCTTTGTAAAATGTATTTAATTCAATTTTCAAATGCAATTCAAATTTGAATTGGTCTCCACAAAATATGCACCGTCATGAATGCACCACCAATGTTGCTAAGCCTATGATAAATTTTAATTTAACAAAAAAATATTTCCCTATGTTTCATGAACACCAAAAACACATAGTTAAATCATTTTTAGCTCTATTTCCAAAGAAGCAAATTTTAGGGTGTTAGAATTATGGTACCACATATGCTCAAGAATGTTTCCATTATGGGTGCTATAGATTTCTTCAACAAGGGTATGATAATTAAATGTTCAATAGTTCATATTGGCATTGAATAACATTGCTATGGCTTTGTCATTAAAATTTGTTGCTATCACCTTAAGGATTCTCTAGTATTTGTTCAAGATCAATCAATGGTTTTGATAGATGAATAGGTGATACTACGAAAAACATTAAATTAGTCTTAGCACGGTTCCCAAACAACCATTTTATGGATTTCTAAACATTGGTTTTTCATCAAGATTTGTGGCATATACTAATTGATTCTTATAAGTTTGTAATATGTGGATTTAACTTTTAATCTAGTAGAATCATTTGGAAACACATAAATACCTCCCCAAACCTATCCCTTGACTACCATGAAAAGATTTTGGATACTGTGACATTTAATTTAAATAAGTCCCGTCAATGTTGTATCTGGACTAACATATGGATTTTTGAACGTAAAAAATTTATTTAAGATAGTGATGCAAGATATTATGGAGAAATATTAGATGCTGCATATCATTATTGTATACCTTGATCACATATTTATTGAAGTAATATAGAGACGAGGATTCTTCGACATTTATTAAACATGCGTTGAAGATTAACCATTGCTATAAATAGAAGTGTGCAATGCTAGAATGCATATATAGCGAGCTTCAGGTTCAACACTACCGTTTGCACTACAGAACTAGCTAGGCAATAGATTTCCACTTCACACAACTAAGGGATGGATATGAAAGTCACCATCCAACTGCTCCTAGTTTTTGCTACGGTTTGTACTTTGTTCCATGCACAAAATGCTGAAACAGATTGTGAAAATGAAAAAAAAGGTTGGTTTTGAATTATTGTGAAGCAACCATAAGAAAAGTTAACAGCAATGAAACTCCAACGCATACCTGTTGCCTTTCTGTGAAAAGATCTGATATGAATTGTGTATGTCATATATTCACCGTCTTTGATGAGAAAATAGTAAGCCCAAAAGAAACTTGTTCATGTTGCACGAGAATGTGGAAATCCAGTCCGTGTAGGGGAGCGATGTGGAAGTAAGTACTTACTATGGTTTACTGTACATATTTTTACTATTATTGTATTAGCAACCAAGTGCTCTTCACAATATTTTTTTTCATGACATTTCATTGACTATGAATGGAAGGATCTAATACAAAACTTATTCCAGGTGAGATAGTCCCTCCTACCAAAAACACTGATCGCATCAAGGACAAATGCAAGGGAGGTCTTGAATCCATGGGTGTAACCGTAGAAAAATGGTGAAAGAATGAGAGCTCCTTTGAGCTTTGTGCCATGTTAATAGTCATTATCAGAATACAAAATAAAAAATTGCTTTCATAATTTAACAAAAGTGTGATTTGATTCTAGAACATTGGAGACACTTATATCGTAGTATACAAAACAAATACCAAATCTATAGAAAAGATATTAGCAACTACCAAATCAATAAGGTACTGTACATTCATAGACTGTCCATTCCACAGACAGTGGAAGCAAGGTACTGTACAATCTTGGGTGTGAACATGTTCTGTAAAACATGTTGTCTGCATTATGGATGGATGGAGGAGTTGCAGACATGTATATCCCAGATGATTGATTCCTGCCACGTAAACCATTCCATATTTTAACACCGGCGAAAAGTTACTTCCGTGTGGACAAATGCACGAACGCGGCCACGAGCAGGGCAGCCTTGAGCCTGACACTCCATGGGGTGCCGTAGCTCCCCTTGCCGCCGACGAGCCCCCTGACGAACGGCCAGAAGCAGAGCACCAGCCAGCCACAGCACACGAGCTCTCCGACGCCCGGGCCACCACCGCTGGGCACGCCTTGTTCCCACGCACCGGCGACCAGCAGCCTCCACGCTCCCACGGCGACGCCGACGACGCTCAGCATCGTGAGCGCCGTCGGCGGGACGAACACCGGCGACGAGTCAAAGGTGAACCGCCCCGGGTCGGCGTCGTCGTCGTCCGCACCGCCGCCACCGCCGGACTGCTCCTTGCGGGTCACCTCGAACACCGTCTCCGAGAGGCCCAGCGTCTTGAGGACCACGGTGAGGAACGCGAGCAGCCAGGCCGACGACGACACGATCCGCTGCATCCTGTGGTTGTTCCACCATGCGCGCGCCGAGAGCCGGCAGTCCTTGTACTCGCCCAGGTTGTACGCGTTGTAGGCCACGAACAGCGCCAGCGGGATGACGAAACCCGGTTCTGAAGCCTGCATCATCACAGTTCACAATTCACAACAAGCAAGATGGAGAATTTTCTTGAAATGATGCTACGTCGATTTTCCTATACCTTTGGCAAGAAGGAGCGGTTTGCAATGATGCAATAAGGTGCTAGTAATGCATAGCACAGCTCAAAAGGTGCTCTGATGGGCCACACGTCGATGACTAGGTAGGCAACGCACTGCCGGAAATCGAGGCGCTTGAACGCCGCTAGAAGGACTGGGTTATGGCGGCTGAGGAGTATCTCCAGCACGCCCGTCGACCACCTCTTGTACTGGGTGAGGCTGGCCGGCCCGCCGGTGGGCGCGCCGCCGAGGAACGCCGGCGGGTCGGGGTTCAAGAACGCCGTCCTCCAGCCGGCGGCGTGGATGCGCTGCCCGGTGAGGATGTCCTCGGTCATGGACCCGTAGACCCAGCCAACCTCGTGACCCCAGCTCGTGCCAGTCTCGTAGGTGCAGGCAGAAACTTGTTTGGCCACTTGGACGCGACTCGTTAGGTCGTCTTTCATTGGCGCCTTGAACATGTCCCCAGAGGCAGAAATGATGCTCCTTGCCGATTCGATCAGCTCTTTCGAGCTGCCAAACTTCTTGTGTAGCTCCTTGTCAGATGGTGAATCTGCTAAGTTAACAACTGAATCAGATTACAACGGGGAGCAGTCAGTTTGCTTACACAGCTCCAAATTCTGACAGCCGAGATTTTACCTGTGATGCCGATGGTGGTGGCGCTGGAGTCTGGTGCTGGCACGCCGTAGATGACTTTCCTACGGTGAAAGCAACCCGTGCCGCCGTAAAATATGCCTTGAAGTCCGGCAACTCCATATCCAATTTTCTACATAAGCTCACAGCAAAGACGTCAATCGCTGTTGTTTTCAGTAGTACTTATATATAAGTCTAACCTGCATCTGGGTATATATATAACCTATGATACTGATAGTGATCTGCACGACTTTGCGGCGTACCTCATATATAACCTGCATCTGGTTGCCGAAAGGATCGTCCTTGAGGGCGCCGTAGAACTTCTGCGGCGCCTGAACGAAGCCGCTGTGGAGCTCGTCGTCGAAGCCCAGGAGGAGGCACATGGCGTGGAGAGCCACCTGTGGGTTGTTGACGAACATGTCGCAGTCCACGTTCAGCATGATGGGAGCGTTGGTCACCACCGCGGACACCCTCGTCTGCAGGCAAATGTTCAGGCTCAGGATACACCTCAGCACTCAATCACTCATATTATTGAATATTGAGGCTATCCTGATTATGATGACGTTTGCAGTTTCCACCCATATATGCATGGCAAGCAAAACGCGGCACGCCTCAACTTTCTGTACGTCATTCTAGCTTGCTACTGTACTGGACGACTGCCGTTTGATGGGAACACAGATGACGGTACGTACCAGGACGTTCATGGCGCCGGCCTTGAAGTGGTGGTGCTGTGTGGGTCTCTTCTCCCTCGAGACGTATATCAGGCTTGGGATTCCATCTCCTGCAGCAGCCTGATTGCTCTTGATGCTGTTGTCCCACAGCACCTGAAGGAACTCTCGAGGCAGGAGAAGAACAGGTGCCCGTGTTTGTTAGCCCAAATAAACAAAGCAACAACGAGATGGGCGGTTTCACAACTATATGCCATGACGAGCTAGGCTGCTCAATCGATAAGTTGAAAGTTCGACTCTACCTTGATTATGGTCGGGTGATTCTTGCGGTCAGCACCAACGAACTCGGCGAACTCGCCGTCGCCACGCCGGAGCAGAGAGTCCTCTTCGGCGTTCTCGATTCGCCGGACCAACATCTCGTACTCGTTCTACATATATGCATGCAACAACGCCAGAAATATGTCCACAATCAGACACTTGCGGATGGATGTTAATTATTGACTGCAGAAAGAAAAATTACAGCAGTAGTTGTAACCTTCATGGACGTCCAAGCGCGCATGAACTCGGCGTCGTCGTCGTCGTCGGCGGCGGCGGCACCGGCACCGCCACGCTCGGAGAAGTACACGAAGGGGCCCTGACCTTGACGCCGTGCTTCTTGCAGAAGGGCACCCAGAGTTTGGCGAACTCGGCGGCCTCGCTTAGCGCGTAGCAGATCACCGGCGAGCACCCATCGTCGGAGACGTAGCACGTCAGCTTGCCCGCCGGGTAATCCAGCGCCAGCAGCGACAGCACCGTGTTCACCGTCACCACCGGCGGCTCCAGCTTCGGGTCCGCCGTCGTCACGAACATGTCCACCGCCGGCAGCTCGTCGTCGCTCGACAGATATTCGGCGAGGCGTTCAGGGTGCGTGTCGAAGCGGACCGGGTTCCACTTGGCGTTCATGTTGATGAGCCACACCACCGTGAACCACGCCTCGCAGATGAGCGCGGCCACCCAGCACCACGTGCACGCCGGCGCTGCGCCGCCGCCCGCCGCCGCCAGCGAGGACACACGGTGAGAAAGGAGGGCCAGGAGCAGGAAGAGAACGGCGAGGTCGGCCAGCTTCCACGCCGTGCGGGAAGCGGGACCCTCTCCTGCAGCTGCAGCTGGAGCTTCGTCTTGGTGCTCGCCATGGCTGCAAAGCCGGACGACGGACTCTTGCTCTTGTCACTCTCAGCACTCTCGTCAGTAGCGAGCGAGAACCATAACAAAACACATATATGGAACCAGCTGGTACTGTGATCATCATATATAGGTAGACGACACACTACGGTAGATTCTCCAATCTGCAGTACCATATATTTTTCCGGTTAGATTGGAGTGGTTATTAGCTGGCACATTTCTGAATATACTAGAAACTTCATTCTAGTGATAAATACATATTACAGTAAAGTCCAAACTATCGATTTCACTCAATAACGCATATATATGGATAGTATAAGCGTAGTCTCTTGCCCTCATCATACACACAGAGACAGGCGCTTCACGACACAACAAACAGCACGATCGGTGAAGATTCACCAAAATCTCTTCAACATCATCAGCAATTCAGCATTCAAAAATTCACAAACACACACACACAAAAAAATCCAATAACTGCTAGTACTGCTCTCTTTTTCTTTATTTGGAGCATCTTCAAGAGTGACGCCTAAGATAGAGCCTCTAGTTTTGGAGCCTTGGCTTCCTCTACTTTTTCGAGCTTTGTTTTTAGCACTTATAGTCCAACAAGGCTCTCTATAATTTAAATTAAGTACATGTAAAACATACAAATGAAGCATATTCAAATTAATGTTTTTGAAGAAGATAACTTTAATCCAAATTCAAATAGCCGTATAGAAACCGTTTATCACACCATGTAACAATACCCACACAAATGTTCCATCAGATCATGCTCACAACAACTTTGATACGATTTTATAACTGTCAATAAGTACTGTGGGCCTGTTTGGCAGAGCTCCTAAAGTTGATTGATTCTCTGTTGAATCCAACATGAGCTCTGCCAAACCATTTTTCAGTACTGATTCAATGAAATGATTGTCTGAAGTGAACTAAGACGTCCGCTCCCAATCATGTCTTCAGTTCCATTCTCAATCCGTGACTGTCATATTGTGCAGTCTTTCAAACCTACACGACGGAGGACGGTGGCATCCGGATTTAATTGATCAATTTATTTACAACCCACCACGTGATCACCGGTGCGCGCTTATCGACGGCGACGAGCGAGCCATTTGTTTTCTAGTCAATTTGGTCGTCGTCCTTCTATTTTTCTATCGGAATCGGATCCAGCTCCGCGACAACCGACAACTACGGCGAGACAGAAGCTGATGGAAGAGCCGGCGTAGTACGTGATCAGTGACGTCGTTAGACCACAGATCGACTGCCGGCGAATCATTGCCTAAGCGCGCCGCGCGGTTAAGATCAGGCCAGCAAAGTCAAAAGCTGTACACATTTTTTATTAGAGCGCACCCAATGCAAGCATAGATCCATGGTAATCTTGGATAAAAGTTTAATTAGTTGCTTGTAGACTCACATTGCAAACAACTACTCCTTCCGTTTCAAATTGTATTTCACTTTAACTTTTCTAGATATATTGATTTTGCTATGCACCTAGTCATACACTATGTCTAGATACATAATAAAAAGAATGGATCTATAAAACCAAAGTCAACTACAATTTAAAACGGAGGGAGTAGCTTTTTTTTTGTCTGCGTCTACGGTGCTATGTTTTCTTTCTCCTCTCCACCAACGCACAGAGGGAAACGTATTGGCTTTACAAAAATTGCCACCCTGTAAGATGAGACCACCGTTTCCCATCGTAGGCACATACTCCAATCTTGCCAAGCCTACAAAAGTTGTCATTATTTTCCTTTTTGCTCTCTCTCGTAGACATTCTCTCTCTCATGTGGCTATATAGCAGCCTATGCAGGCCACCTTGACGCCAGTAGGGCACCTAATTTTTACACACGCTGTCACCCGAGCCTAGTTGGCTTGGTAGAAGCTCCTTCGACAACCTACAAACCACTGCTTTACCTCCAACCTGGCATCCGAACCTAGTTGGCTAGTTGAGGCTACAAGCTACCTCACCATGTTAGGGTTGGCCTTAGACTGTCTCCAACAGAGTTGCCATATACCCAAAATGAGTTACGCAGCGGTGTAAAATCAGCCTCCAACAAGATAGGCAAACGGAACACGCTTTTTTTGTGTTAGAGGCACCACTGAACGCAAAAAAGTGCGTCGTCATTCAGATCTGTTTGCATCGAACTGTAGCATGGGGCCACCACCACCAAGGAAGGAGACGACTGGAGCCAGCAATGCGGCGGCGCGTGGCTGCTCCCGGCCAGCAACGAGGGGAGTTCCACCTCACCGCCCTAGATCCGTGTCGGACCTCCACCGCCGCCCCCTATCTCAGGCGCACCAAGGAAGAGGAGGGAGTCGCCGTCAAAGATGGAGTTCTTGAGCTCGGTCGCCAGAGGAATCACTAAAGTTAAGTCATTGAATTTTAGTCACTTTTAGTCACTGAAATACCGAGCACCCCACTAAAGTTTAGGCAGCATTAAATAGCTAGATGTCACTTTCATTGGCCACATCATCGATGAGGTCAGCAAACAATGGGTTATGTTTTCTAAACGGTTATTGTTCATTCATCGAGCTTTTTTTAATATATTTACGTCCTAGTGCTCCTTCTTCCTTGTACCAAAATGTATATGTAATATTATATATTTCGAAACAAATATTCAATTATCAATTTGTGATGAATGTGTTAGAGTAACTCTAACTCATGTACAAACTATGTAGCAACCAGGGTTTTTTTTGGCACATAACAGCTTTCTTGTCATGTATGTCTAGTGCAAATATGTGCATGGCATGCTAACAGATGTCATGTGTCGTCTTGGAGCTAACGCTATAACTGGCCGTCAGGGCCCTCTTTTGATCACAAGCAGCAGTGAAGCAGAGGCCAAGTTATTCTTCAGAATTCAGATGAGCCCGTCGGCGCGCATCATATTAAAATTCAAACAGGCCGATGGTCACCCGAGCGTGGCGAGCCCGTCGGCGCGCATCATCTCATCTAGTGGAAGTCCGTCCACCCAGCCGTCGCCGTCGCCGTCGATGATGACGATGCGCCGGCCTATCGATCATGCGCCGGCACTATATACGGTTCAGCCCTGCTTCAGGCTCAGAGCGACGCCAGAGCCCGTCCACGGTGACGTACCCGTCTCCGTTGGCGTCGAAGTACACGCCTCGTGTCCTCGTCACTCTCCACGTCGCTGCCGTCGGACGCGAACCGCATGCTGGCGCGGTAGAGCTCCCCAAAAATATAGCTAACGAGATTTTTAAACTACGAAATGTATCTCTAAGCTTCTAAATAAAACTTAGAAAAATATTCAAGATGGATTAGGATACGAGAAACCCAAAATATATTTTAAACTAGTGAATATGTCTTTAATTAGAATATTTTAAAAAATAGACTTAGCTCTCCACCTATACATACGTGCTGCTCCAACAGACTGGTTTTTGGGGTGACGCTATGTTTGGGGTGTCGCTCCAACATATATATGACCAGTACGTACGTAGCAAGTTCAGGAATCGGACATGCATGATGTCGTTCATCAACACCACCATCCAAGAGCTCCATCTTGACGACGTGCTGCTTGGGGACTGTCAGATCCACTCCTCACCAGCGAGAAGATCAAGGCCGTCAGCATCATTGTATGATTTCTAGCTCTTAATCGGACATGCATGTGCTTGGTATAGAAAATTTTGAGAAACATGATAGGGAAGATCATATGTGCAATATATTTTGTCATTGCGTTGGTAACCAACAGGGATCTACACATTTAGCATTCAAAGATTAGAAGATGAAGTTACTAACTTTTTGAAGATTGAAGATGAAGCCCATGGCCTTGAGCAAGAACTATTGTCCGTTTGACTTGGTGTGCATCAAGGCATTCTCGACATCTTCGCCCAGGCGTCGGGTTTGGCCATGAACCTAGACAAATGCTCGGTGACTCCCATTCGTTGCTCCGCTGACCAGGTTGCGGCCGTGCTTGCCTCCTTCCCTTGCCGACCGCAGGACTTCCCGACGAGGTACCTAGGGCGCCACTCTCTCTCTCTCTCTCTCTCCTGGCTCTCCAGGGCGCATGAGCAGCCCATTGTGGATGCGGTCACGGCGAGGTTGCCAACATGGAAGGCCAGCATGCTCACCAACGCAGGGACGGCCACCCTCACCCGGACCACTCTCGGCCATTCCGGTTCACGTCTCCATCTGCCGATCGCTCTCCCCCGCGATTCGGCGGATCGACAAGAGAAGCGCGTATTCCTTTGGGTGGGAGTGGGGAACGTGGCGGAGGCAAGTGCAAAGTTGCCCGGCCCATCGTCCTGCTCCCCCAAAGGAACTTGGCGGCTTGGGCCTTCCGGACTGGAGATCCTAGGGTTCGCCTTTAATGCTGAGGTGGCAATGATGGGACGAACCAGTCCGCACTCCATTTGTGGGTTGTTACCAGGACCTCCCGAGCGCGCCATGGACGCCATGTTCCGTGCATCTGTTTTGGTGGTCATGGGCGACGACGCCTCCGCGTTACGGGCGGGCGGCTTGGCTATCGGACGGGCCAATTTCCTCCACGGCACCTTGCCTATATTCCGGGAGATCGGTTGCCGCAGCGCTTGGCCTCCGTTCATGACTCCCTCGTCGCCAACCAATGGGTCCGTGACATCACTGGTTCTTACACGGCGGCGGTCCTAGTCGAAGTTTGCTGAGCTTTGGACCAAGCTGGAAGGTGTTGTGCTTTAGCCGGGTACACCGACATGTTCGTGTGGAGATGGATGGCTGATGGCGCATACTCCAGCTCGTTGGCCTACCGGGCCTTCTTCATCGGATCAGCAAGACTACTTGGGGCCAAGGAGCTGTGGCGGACTGTAGTGCCTCAAAGGTCAAGTTCTTCTTTTTGGCTCGCCATTCTGGCGGACTATGGACTGCCTAGCGGTGGATGAAGCACGGCCTCCAGCCAAGTGCAGACTGTGTCCTGTGCTCACAGGAGGGCGAATCCCATGACCACCTCTTCGCTTCTTGTGTCTTCACCAAGGAATTCTGGTTCCGCTTTTTATGTCTGGCCGGACTTCAACATCTTTGCCCAACGGTGGATTCCACGGTCATAGACTGGTGGCTGCAGTCCAGGGTGCAGGTTCTAGACCCATTCCGTCGTGGGTTTGACTCCCTCGTCCTGCTCGTCACGTGGGAAGTCTGGAAAGAGCGGAATTGGCGAACCTTCGACAACCTCTCCACCGCGCTGGCGCAACTGTTTGACAAGGTTAGGTCCCAGGCCGAGGAGTGGTGCGCGGCGGGCTTCCGTGTCCTTTAGCCCTGGCGGCCTTGATGCAGTGAGTGCGGACCCAAGGCTTTCTTTAGGTCACAAATTTGTTTCCTAGTTAGTTACAACCCGCGTTGCTCCACCATTTGAGCTGGTTTAGTGTGGCCACCTCTGTGCGACGGCAGCTCGCCAATGCACGTGGTGGGTGTATTTCAAACTCTATTTTCCCATAATGCAGGATGTGCAATTTGCACGCTTTCAAAAAAAAGAGAACTATTGTCCCTAAGCAATTGGTTTGAAAAAAATAGCCGGGATAGAAAGCCTACCTTTAGTCTCAGTTTAATCCACTATCGGGACTAAAGTGTGCTGCACTATCCATTGGGCTAGGGACGTTAGTCCCAGTTTGAGCTATAAATCGAGACTGAATCTTTGAAGTTTTACTTTCTCATTTATTTCATTTATGCAACTCGCTCTCACGTCCAACACACTAGGCTACATGTTTACGGTTTTTATCTAATCATCATGGATGAAAACTACTTTAATTCGATCTAGAATTGATATAGTTTATTTAGAAAGTTTTCTGGAGCTTGTAGGCCAAAAAATGAAGGTGGTCTAGGGATCATTGACCTAAGAACACAAAATGATGCTTTACTCCTCAAGTACTTGGATAAATTCTACAATTTAGTTGATGTGCCATGGGTTTCTCTCACTTGGGATAAATTGTATAGAAACACAAATCTTGCTCCACATGTTAGAAGACCAATTAGGTCATTTTGGTGGAAAGATGTCATCAAGTTATTTGAGAAATTCAGGAACATGAGAACTTGCAGCCCCAACAAAGGTAACACCATCGGTTTCTGGTTAGATGATTGGTCCAGGGGCCATTGTAGTCGAAATACCCACATATGTTCTCATTTGCCAAAAAAGGAAATTACTCCATGATGTGCATCGGAACTCAAGATCTAGACAGAAACTTTCACCTGCCCATGTCTAGTCAAGCAGCAACTCAGCTTGGTGAACTGCTGTTCACTCTACTTGAAAGTGACATGGATACATAAAATGATGACATTTGGAATTATATTTGGGAAAATTTTTTCTCACCAAAAAGAGCCTACAAAGTAATGAGAGGGCCTGTACCTGCCTCTCCTCTCTTCAAATGGCTATGGAGATCCATTAATCTTGGCAAGCATAAATTTTTCTTTTGGCTCTTAATCAGAGATAGGCTTAACACAAGGAATCTTCTCAGAAGAAAAAACAGAAACCTGAATGCTCACAATTGTGTTCTCTGTGACACAGGTGTTGAAGAGACCCTTTTCCATCTATTCTTTGGTTGCTCCTTTAGTCAAAACTGCTAGAACTCCTTACACATTTTATAGGATGACTCTTTAGACTGTTTAGATATGGTTATATAAGCCAGAAGGCTATTGGAGCACCCCATCTTCAGAGAGATTATGATGACAACATGCTAGATCATTTGGAAAACAAGGAACAATATCATTTTTGATCATGGCAACAAGAACTTCGAGCATTAGAAGATTTATTTCAAGGAGGAGCTTGGCTTGGTTTGTATCAATGCCAAGCCAGCAAAAGCGCAGGTACTAACAACATGGCTGAATCAATATACCTAAACCTTGGTTGGTTTTTGCTTTTGGGCTTTATAGCCTTGTACCTGGCTCCCTCTCCCGTGTATAGCTCCTCCTTCCTCTCTCCTGTTTTGGTTTTTGTTCTTGCTCTAGTCTTAGTTTTGTTTCTCTTGTGTAGCTGCTCCTTACTGCCTAGTCTAGCTGCTAGTGTTGTAGCTGTTAGCTTTGCGAATTCCTTCAGTTCCTTTGTATGTTCAGTTCTATCTTTTGATAACGAAAAATACAGGTAGGGTGCTCCCCTGCTTTCCTTTCAAAAAAAAAAAGGTTTTCTAGAAATTTTTTGGATATTATTTACTTTCCTTTTTAAACTACCGTGTACTATTTCTTCGTTTCCATAGCAATGTCATGCTTGTTCGTGGGCTAACGCGTGGGCCAGGCTTATTTCGCTTCCCTGCCTCCGGTCACTGGCTCTCGGCGCTTCGTGCCTGTCCGCGCAAGAGAAAAGGAGAGAGAGGGGGGAGAGGGAGAGAGAGAAAAGGGGGAGAGGAAAACGCAGCGCGCGATGGCGGCCAGGGCAGCGCGGCTCAGTGACTCTAAAGTGACAACAACATATGGTCGGTTCATGCAGACTGCTGAATGGGAGAAGTAGGGAAGCAATCATGTCAGCGTTTACGCCCTTTACCCCCATCATCCTGGTTTCCACAATCTCCATGGCGGCACTTCACTGTTTTTCAAAAAAAAAAAAAAAAATGGCTCCAACCAGACTCTACACAGGCAAGCACTATATACGATTCTCATGCGAACCAAACCACACAAACTTATTGCCACATAGGAGCCAAGTTGGGAGTGCACGCCTCACAGCGCAACAATCTTCACATGATCGAACCAAATCACACAAACTTATTTCCACATATGAGTCAAACTGAGTGTACACACATCACATAGATATTCACTTATTCTATACGCCACTGGATGTGCCTACATGGAAGGAAATTAGACGAAACACTTTAACTGAGTTTCATAAAAAAAAAAACACTTTAACTGAGACACGAATACACATAGAGTGAAAACAAACAGGGGGCCTAAGCTGTTGCCAACACACTATACTAAGCCACTCTGGCTGACAGACACGCAAAGGCCCTAGCTTAAGCACTACACTAATTAGACGACAAAGGCATAAAGATCCTTAACTACTAAGCTGGAAAAATGGACTCATACGAAGTGACCAATCACGCGTAAAAAAATGTATCTTCGCCTGTACATGTGCACACGCGTCGAGTCGTCATACGGGTGAACGCTCACGGAAGTGGATTTGGGCTCACCATCAGCGCATCATCAGTTTCCACAACGATAGCCGCGATCTCCATATGTGGCAACTGCTGCTGTCAGCCCGGCCTAGTAGCCCAGGAGTTCAGCATGAAAAGCATCCGGCAAATGCTCCTCCCAGCCGATTCCCGCCGTGAGCACAGCACCCATCTCGTCCCTGATCAGTGATCACAAACCCCCCAGCCTCCATTGCTACTATAGCCGAAAAAAGCACCATCAGAGTTGAGTTTGTTCTCCCCCGGTGCTGGTTTCTCCCATCAGGTAATCTGACGGTTTTCCGACAACAGGAGCCTTTCCAGTGTAGCATTCAGCTTGTGCCACATGCGGACTGGCATCCAGGCAGCAAGCCAGCAATCCATGCATCTGCGTTTGCGCATGCTTTTGGAAGATCAAATCTGCCCAGATTTTACGAGAGGGTCACAAACAGCATAACGAGCTCGCCGCAGGTTGTCTGATCTTAGCAAGGATGCCTGCAACTCCATTAGTGACCAACAAACCAAGTACAACAGATCATATATCCACAACAGGTTTAAACCTCAAACAGTACTTATTATACCAAACAGTACTTATTATACGGTACGAACCAGACTCTTCTTGTTTTAAAACCTGCACTTGAACCGAGGACCAAACTTGACATTAAACAGACTCCTTTTTCAGAAACAAAACAGTTCAACGACGACCAAACTTGACACGAACCAGCAGACGCTTTGACCAACGAATTAAAAGAGTTCAACGACGACCAGACTTAAGTCTTAAAACGAAACGACGACGGCAGCAGCATAGCATATATAGCATAGCTCAACTCCAAGTCCGATCAGGCGTTGATGAGCTGTACCATCTCCGACACCGCCAGCTTGAACCTGTCTTCAGCACACAGATTCTCCGGGAAGCGAGCTGAGGCCGACGCCGGATTGGCCTGCAGGTCCATCGTCGTCCACAAACGCAAACAAAAAAACTTGTAAAGACCCATGTTGTTTGATAACAAATCAAAGAACCCAGCTGGTATAATGCTTGATGACTTACGCGTGCATGGATGCCGTAGATGCGGAAGCCGTCCTGGGTGGAGATGGTGGTGGTGACGACCTCGATGTGGTTCCTCTCCAGCACGAACAGCGCCTTAGTCAGCGTGCCGGGCTCCGGCGGGCACTGCAGGTTGATGTACGCCTCGTTGTTGGCCACGCTCACCACCACGTTCTGCCCGGTCCAAGTCTGGAACCCCAACGCGGGCACCGGGAAGGGCACCGTGCCAGGGGCAGGTGGGGCAAGGAGCCGGGCGCCCCGGCCGCGGCCGCGGCTGCCGCTGTCATCAGGGCCGTGGCGTGCTCCGAGTGTAGCCTGTGGACCATGTCCGCCAGGTTCGCCTCCCTCGATGACGACGCCGCCGCCGCCGGCGGCGCTGGCAGCGCTGGTGCGGGGTGGCGGGCGATTGCCGCGCGGCAGCTGCTGGCACCCACAGCCAGCTGCTGCTGCTGCGGTGCCATCGCGTGGTTGCGCTCCATCTTCAGCTTCTCCAGCTTCTGGATGTCTTTTTCCAGAGCCCTGATGTAGATCACGGCCTCCCCAACTATGGTGGCCTTGTCAGCCTGCAACATCGATCATATCAGTCAATTATTCAACATAAATGTAGTACGTAATTCGTTGTAGGCATTTCTTTTGACTCTTCGATCAAATATATACAAGTCACCGCAAAATTCCAAGGTAGTAGTTCTTCCCCATACAACAGAAGAATACTTAAATTGCTAATAGTAAAACCGAAAGAAGAAACATTCCCTGAATCGATGCAATAAAATCCAAATGTGGAAAATTAGGGAGGATGCTTTATGTTGCAAAGGAAGATGGCTAAAAATTGAAGGTCCAATCCACTCAATGCAATAGTTGGGTTGGCATTTCCATAAAAAAGGTTTATTTGGCGTATATGATTAGCTAGTTATAAGTTGTATGATTTCCTTCCAATTTATTTTGTGAGCTAGATTTCAATGGAAAACAAGAAACTACATCAATCCACATAGCTATAATAATGACACGAAACGAATATGCAATGCAGCACATATGTGCACAGCACACGACTGTCCAAATGTGCTTCGAGATTCATGCTGCAGCACTCCTCCTTTCAAGTGTTTAACACACACTCTCTAGGTGCACAACACTCCTCCCTCCAGGTGTTTAGCACACTCTCCACAAATGTTTTACTAATAAAAAGGTAAATTTTGCTGGAGGACATCCGCAGATACGTGTAATTCGGTGACACACGCCATAAAACCAAAAAATTACCCAGTCCCATTATAAATTTGTAGTTGTTTGCTAGCACAAACATAGCCAATAAAATAATCATTTCCACCGCTCAGGAGAGAGAAAGCGTAGTGAGTACACTTTTTTGCCCCTGCCAGCATGACATGTATCGCTTTTCGTAATTCGTGCTTGTTTGCCAGTAGAAACCGTAACGAATAAAATAATCATTTCCACTGCTCAGGAGAGATAAGGCATAGTTATACCTAAGCATAAAGCCCAAACCCGTTGACCCGACCCGAAACTCGTGTTTTTGTAACAACCCAACCACGGCATGGCCTGGTGGCCAGTAGGCTCGGGCTTGCACAACGCATAGGTGTAGGCCGTGCTCAGGCCACACCACAGAAAAAAGATTTACACCTCACGCCTGTAAAATGGAAAAAGGTCTGGTGCTTGCCTTGGCCCGCTCAAGAAGTAAAGGCCCATCACACGGTTTCCACTCTAACCCTATCCACTTGGCCACCTCTCCCCCACCAGTGCCGCACTCTTCTTTCTCCCAACCCCAACTCATGCTGCGACGGAGGCGCACGAGCGCGACTCGCCTACGTGGCCACAACACGCCGCCCTCCCTCGGTCATGCGCTCGGTGGTCCTCTCCTCCGTGCAGCGCTACTCTCCTCCGCAGCCCCAGCACGCTGCCCTCTCCTCTACACGCCCTGCACGGTCTCCTCCACTCGCGGCGGTGTCGAGCGCATCGGTGGCCGAATCCTCCTCCTCCAGAACCGTCGGCTTCCACGAGCAGCTACAACTACCGGACTCCTGGATCCTGCGGCCAAATCCGGTGGTTGCCGCCAACCCACCCCCTCCCACGACCACAGGGCCTAGAGCTTCACCGGGACGGTGCGACCTCTCCGTCCTCTCTTCCCCTCCCCTGCTAAACTAGCCCGTGGGCTGGCACGACACACAAATTCTGTCGTGCCTAACGGGTTGGCACGACACAAAAAAAGTCCCCATAAGGTCGTGCCTAGGCAGCCTAACTAGCATCGGGCCGTGTCGGCCCGTTGTCGTACTGGGCCGGGCCGGCCCGATGCCCAACTATAGGCGTAGTTAGTATACTTTTTTTTGGACATGCCAGCCTAACACGCACCACTAACTGTAATTGTGAAAACAATTATTTTATTCCGTGTAGGGTCCACTGTGAATTTGTAACGTAGCTCAGCAAATTCTTCATTTGGGGACAAAATTCCTAATAAGAAATTGGAAGCAAGCACTAATAATAAGTAAAAATCTAGAATTGGAAACAACGCATGCAGCTGTTGGTGATCCACAAATGAACAGAATGGTATATGAAAACAGCAAAGAAAAACAAAGGATCGATTTTTTCCAGCTTGCGCGCACACATCATCTTGGCATCGCTCATGGAAAACTTCAATCATCAAGAAAGAAAGAGAAAAAATAGAGAACCATGCACATATACTGACCTTGTCAGGAGATGGGGATGAGCCCGTGCAGGGTGCTGAACATGTTCTTCATCTTCTTCCTCCGCTCCCTCTCCGTAAAGATATGCAAGTTGTGGTCTGCGTCCGCCATGACGGCGGCGTTGCACTTCCCGCTGCAGGTGCCCACGTCAGCAGCCTCGTGGCCACGTTGTTCTCTAGCTATATTGTCCTTTCCCTCCTTGGCGTTGCTCTCGCCGGCGTCGACCGCCATGGACGACCCAGCGTTGTTCTCCCTTGCCGGCATGATGGGGGCTGGGCACCACCTGGATGGTGAGCTTGGATGCGTTGTCCTTGGCGGCATGGAGCGCCGCCGCCGCCCGATCTGGTGAGCCTGAATCGACCGGGCGTTACCACCGGCATGGGACACGGCCTGGATGGCGAGCTTGGTCCTGGCTTTGTTGGCCTGGGCAGCATGGAGCATGCACACCGAGCTGGCGAACTTGGGCAGTCCGGCGTTGTTGTCCATATCCTTGCTAGGATGAGGCACCACTGGGTTTAGGACCTTGAACCCGGCGTTGCTATGCTCGCCCGGCATGGAGCGCCTCGGGTTGTTGAGCTTAGAGCCGGTGGTGTTCTCCCGGTGGCCTGGGGCACGCGACCGGGCTGGCGATCTTGGATCCGCCCGTTGTTACAATCGCCGGCATGGAGCACCGCCGGGCTGGCGAGCTTGGATCGGGTGGCGTTGTTGTCCACGCTAGCATGGGACTCGGCTTTGTTGTCGTCGTAGTCATGGAGCATTGTCGCTGGGCTAGCGAGCTTGGACCCAACAACGTTGTTACCCTTCTCCCCGCCGGCAAGGAGCACCGGGCTGGCGATGTTGGGAGTGGCGTTGTTGTCCTTGTCGGCATGGAGCACCACCGGGCTAGAGATCTTGGACGGCGCGGCGTTGCTGTCCTCGCCGGCCTGGAGCACCACCGAGCCGGCGATCTTGGGCGACGCGGCATTGTTGTCCTCGCCGGCAGAGCACCGCCCGGCTGGCACGCTCAAACGACCCAGTGTTGTCGATGGCGCTGGCCGGCTTGCTGACAGAGCTCGGGTTGGAATCAGCAGGCATCACGGT
The DNA here is from genome assembly GCA_015847255.1 of Hyparrhenia diplandra. Lineage (NCBI taxonomy): Eukaryota > Viridiplantae > Streptophyta > Magnoliopsida > Poales > Poaceae > Hyparrhenia > Hyparrhenia diplandra. Next base: position 86,441 of record JADLZK010008811.1, on the reverse strand, counting down.
CGCCATCGGCGACCCGAAGCCGGCAGGGGATGGGGGCGGTGGTCTGATCATGGCTCCCCTCCACTTCTTGGGGCAGGCTGGCTCCTCCCGAGACATGGTGCGCGCGGTGGATGCAGGAGGAGAGAAGGGTGTGGGGTGTGCAAGGAGGGGGATTTGTGACGGAGAGAAGGGTTCATAAACTGCAACAACATAAGGATGCAGTTGGCACACAGAAAAGATTTACACCACCAACAACATTTTTTAGCAGCTTCTGTGCCTCATCATAAAGGTTAGAGATAGTATAAACCGCCGAATATCAGCTGAAATTCCGTTTATCGTTTAACGATATAAGGGCGATATATCGGGCGATAAAGAGCTAAAAAGAATATTAGACATGCTCCACACAGAAAAAAAATGGGCGATAAATGTTAAAATGAGTATTACTAATAGCAACTTACATACTATGATATTGCATAGGTAGAAGTTTTTGCTAATCAAGACACACAAGACTTTGACAAAGTTCGAAATCTATGGTAGTTTCCTTTGATATGTGAAATTTTGTGTTTTGATAAAGGCATCCATGGTTGAATGGTTCAACAAGCTCTTGAGCTAAAATTCTACTAGGGCAATCACGCCATTTATGGAACTTTCTACATTCCAAACGTGAAAGTAGACAAGTTCTACTTCACCAAGATAACAATGCATAACACAAAGTATTTGCCCATAACAATGCATCAAATTGAAGTAACAAATTTGCTTTACCATAATGGAAAATGCCTCCCTGAAGGCATTCCCACTTGATAACACCTCAAAACCCCATTTTGTCGACAGGGCAAGCTCTTTTGGGAGTTCCAAATTCTATAGGCCAAAATCCAAGTTCCTCAAGATAGTATAGGAAAGTTGGCACATGGGGAAGCACAACTTTTTCATCAAGTAAATATCATGTATTTCGTTTCACATTACCTGCTCAACTAACAACACTTGCATCAACATGGAAATCCAAGTTTTATAAAAAAGGTAAAAGTGTTTATCATGACATCTTTTATGGATAGACTCAATAACAGAGATATTTATCAGAAAGAACGAAAAAAAGATAAAATTGAGGATGTGTAACATCTGTGAATAAAAACGTATATCACCTGTTCTTCAACAGCCCTTCAGAGTAAGATGTTGTGGTTCTCTTGGAGTTGGATGGGCTCGATGGGACCATAATACATCCACCTGTCAGCATGTTTCACAAATCACAAGCAAAGGCCAATTTCAGCAATCCTTTCTTGATGGAAGCTTCACAAGGCCATCCATCCAACAGTAGAAATCTAGCTCCATTTTGTAACTTCAGCCATGAGCCTACAACTCACAAACAAGGTAATAAGCACAAAATATTTAAGGATCTGATTTACATGTTGTGTTTCATAAACACCAAACATCTGGCTCACCCATTTCTGATTCAGAAGAGGAGCTCCTAGACACATAGCCATCTCAGCATCTTCCCGCTCAATTTGAATCAAGTTTCATATATGTGCATGTCAATTGGGATGGGATCTGGGATTGGGCCCAAAAAAAGACTGGCCCATACACAAGTTAGTCCGTATAGGCGATATTTTCATTCTTGCCGGTCAGGGCGATGTATCGCTCTATTCAGACCGGTATTCTTGTATTCTATCTTTACTGGCAATACAACCTATAATAGTTTTTTTTCAAATAAAGAAATACCACAGATAATAAATCTCTGCTGGTTTTGCATTGCAAGCTGGCTTGCCAAATATTTGGCAGGTTTTTTTTAATGATGATATATTTGGCAGGTACCACAGGAAAACAGGCAAAAGGCTGGCATGGCTGGCATGCTGCCTCGCGTGAAGGGCTGCCAAAACAATTCCCTCACGGCAGAGTTGCAGTTTTCCAGCTCTTGGAAACGCCTGCCAACAAAAGGAGAGATTTATGATGAGTCATTCCAAAAATACAGCTGATTATGAATTGGCAGGTTTTTTTAGATATTAAAATATTTGGCAGGTACCACAGGAAAACAGGCAAAAGGCTGGCATGCTGCCTCGCGTGAAGGGCTGCCAAAACAATTCCCTCATGGCAGAGTTGCAGTTTTCCAGCTCTTGGAAACGCCTGCCAAAAACAAGGAGAGATTTAAGATAGAGTGATAGTCATTCCAAAAAATACAGCTGATTATCAATTGGCGTGATTAGCCAGTTGTCCTTCCTGATAGACATCAACCCCTGTCTTCCGGTCCCACTGAAACTGAATTTGGCTTCACATGCAGCCTTCTGCATTTGGCTTCTCATACACCCTTCTTTTCTTTTTCGAAGAAAAAAAAAACTATGCGGTGGAGCTGTATTTTGGCATTTTTTATTATGCTGCTGGCTGCTGCTGATAGAAAACCAGAAACTCCTTGTCAAAAAGGACAAAAGAAAACCACAAAAACAGATGATCATCATCAGAGCAAAACTCACATGATCCACCATTTGCTGCTTACAATGTCACAAAACAATGAAGGTCTGGTTTATGTTCTTAAAGAGTGACACCTCCCCGACGTATCGCATTTGAAGAAGAATTTATTCGTTTGCAGGACCCAGAAAAAGCCCCGAATACCACTGCATAGTACATGCCTGCAGTCCATGTATCACGCTGAAAGCAGCCAAGGCGAGAAGCCGAGAGACCTTGTTTTTGTGCCACGGCTGTTCCCTCTACTTCGAAGCTTACCGTACCGCTAAGAACATAACATCGACTCTTCAGTCCTTACAACACAACTGCCCTAAATTCTGTTATGATGCATATGTTAGCTACTCAACAAGCGGCTACAATCTTTCATAGAAAAGGAGCGTGGCCTCCGCACACAAAACATCCTCCTCCAAAACTTCTGGTACGTGGCCATCCGAGATGTAAAACCACCGACGGGAGCAAAGGCCTGCAATAGGTTTCCCTGGATCATCAGGATCAGGATTTGATGAAACTCTCCTATAAACTGCATGGTGCCCTCCTCCACATTTCCCGTAGTGCTCAACAACCGCTGAGAGACCATATAACTTGCTCCTCGATGGCTGTGGTGATGATGATGAACTACTACAAACATCAACAGCTGTGTGATATGCAAGAAGGGCAGAACACTAAAAGTTAACAAAATAGGTAAGCTAACTCTTAAAATGCACAAAATTACTTTGATTGGTAATATGAAAACAACATCAGTAGTGGTTGGCTAAATTACTTCCAAAATCACGATTCTTTAATTTTACCACACAGCTAGAAAAGGTAGGGGCATGCACAGGAGATCGTGTCAATATCTATGTATCTAGTGGTATGGAGGGAATAATTGCATTCAGCTATGAAGACAATAGTAGGTTACTTTTTTTATAAGCCACAGTTTAACAGTGACAAAATAAGAAGCATAGGAATCTACCACAGATGAACAGTTTCTGCAAGAGAATATGCTGCCAAATGTACCATCAAAGGGGCCAAATAGATTTTGTTTCCAGCGCTTGCATTCAGGCAGGTTACCTTCCTTTTGCTTGCATACTTTGGAGTGAGAAAGGGTGATGTCGGCCAGAGAACTCCTATGTGGTACATAACAATGGGAAAATTCATCCCTCAATGAGATCAGAAGATGGAAAAAAGCTTCAGAAGCATCCTATAAGGAAAATTATTTCTCATGATGACTGCTCATCTAAATATCTAATCTAATACAATACTAAAATATCTAAATAAGATAGAGAAGTAAATATTATACCTGCTGTCTGGTCAAATTGAAGTGACTAACATAGAAACTCAAAGCATGCATTACTCCATGTGGATTCAACACAGTTCTTTCATCTCGAACTATGCTCAAGTCTGTAACATGCAAAGCTCAAGTACAATAATAACAATTTATGAGTATGTAACGCAAAAAAACATTTATAATCAAATGGCAGCAGTCATGAAGAATACATTTACAGTTTGCAGGACATGACTAATTTCAAAAAGAATAAAGCTAAAATAAAATAAGTCCCATTCAGTGGTTTATATAGAAATCAAGTATATATTTGTTAGAGTACTTGACCCCTAAGCAAGCGACCGTTATCTCTATTTAACCCTAACACCAGCCCAGGCCCAATAGGCCCGTGCTGTACTCTAACAATATTATGTGGGGCAAAGGATCCAAGAAATGCAAATAACAAGGACCCATCAATTCCCAAGAAATCAGAGCATAGGAGAAAACAATGTAGAAAAATTACAGGGAGTACGGATTCCACGGTGGATGCATTATGTTGCATATGCAGATGAGGACCTGACTTGATATTTGAACTTACAAGCCATGTATTGTATAGGGGTTCTCATATAACTCAAAAAAATCTCAATAGAAATACCCCAAAATTTACTGCAGTAAAGGGACAATACTTGCAATGGACACTGATTCTAGATTCTAGAGTTGTGATAAGATTCCAGTGGGGATCTAAAAAATGATAAGTTCAAAAATAGTCCATAGAAAATTGTTCCTTCCAAGAGAGAACTTAGAGCGAGAAGAAGAGGCATTCTTACAGCCTTTTCTTCAGGTAGCAAGCCAGCAGTTGCAAGCAAATTATCTAGAAAGGAAATAAAACCATCACAGCTGGCAAGTGCCTGCCAAGGAAAGACTAACTTATTAGCATTAACCCAGCTGGATGTCAGTAGAATTACAGGGTCAATATTTACCTGGAGGATTACATTAAGAAAGCAATTGTTGCCAAGATTTTGCAGACCTCCGACATAGTAGACTCTCCTGACCCCAAAAATAAATAACTTGGAGAAACGGAAACCCATGGTATGGACAATCCACTATTCAATGCCTTGCATAACCCGGCAACTCCTAGTCCCAAACCGACAGCAACGGCCGCAAGACTATAGTGAAGTCTATTTACTTCTTTCTGAGAAAGCAGTGGATTGTCATGCATAAACTTCCCCATAATTTGCACCTGAACCAGCAGAAATAGTCTTCATAAAATTTGTTACTACGAAAAATGAACAAAGTTCAAAATTGAAGGAATCAATGCCCAGGCATTGATGTGAAAGATAGTTCAGCAAATAAGGCAGCCAATTAGCCAAGTGTGAGCACTTAAATAATAGTAATTAAAAAAAAATGTGTGTATGGGGTATCTCTAATTCTCTATCTCAACGGGCAAATCACTCGTCGTCAGCTCCTTATTGATAAAGCATGGCACATTCAATAGTTATTTCAGCAAAATCACCAAGCCTGCCATTGTCCCAAACTGGAACTTCTTCAAGAATCAAGACTTCATGCTGTCAGCATAAGGGAAGGGAAGAGAAGGGGTGAGACCATGGGAGTACCTACTGGGTGTTCGTCGCCGTCGACGAGACCAACGAAAGCCACAGCACCTGGCCTAGGCGGCGGCGGCCCAACAGTCGCCTGGGAGCGGCGAGAGAGAGAAACAGAAGGGACGGATGCAGCGGACGGAAGGTGAATGAAAGCAGAGAATGCAGGTCACGGCTTCTTGTGGGCCGTTTTTTCAGAAAATTTCTGTTTTTTTTTCTCCCTTTTATTATTTTTTTCCGACGGGTCCTTTTAACTTTTTATTTTTTCAACAGCATATATAATATATTATCACAACGCCCAGTTTATAAAAAGATCCTCCCTCAAACTACATCACAGTTGCATCAGAAGGAGTTGGCAGCAACAAGGACGATGGTATTAGGATGACAAATCCATCGTTGGTGAGTGATAGAGGTGTCGCGGTCGTATGCACTTGGGCTGACCGACGCGCGCAAAGCGCCAGTTAAAGATCGGGTCGGACGAGCCATTAAAGAAGCCCATCAGCGACCAAAAGGATGCAGATGAAGCCATCGCCAAAGGTTGAAGAAGAGGCACGGACCATGATCCCAGGTGGAGGCGGAGCTATCAGGCCAACACCAAAAAGGGGAGCCGCCTAGTTGTAGAAGGGAGTACCAAGACTAGAGGCTGCCGTCCGAGTAAAGCGAAGCGACGAAGGATGTGGATATATTAGAGGGAGGCCAAAGGGGTCCTAGACTAATGGTTAGGATACTCGAGCGGCACTCCACAGGTCCTGAGTTCGACTCCTCGTGGGGCCGAATTTCAGGCTGTGGTTAAAAAAATTCTCTCGTCCCCGTGTGCCAAAGCACTAATTAAGAGCCGCCCAGGTCCCGTAGGGATCGAGCCGTGGGCTTTGGTTGGTATACCGCCCAGGGGTTACGGTGTTTCCGGCCCAAATCCTCTCCCAAGGATTGAGGATCGTAGTTGTAATGTAACCTCCTAATTCATCGGGCCCACCTGCACCTGTCATTGTCTCAAAGACCTCTGACAACAATGCAGATGCACCCAATAACTTAAGAAGCCTGCCGAAAGTGTCATCGAAAACCCCGACACACCACTCATACCAGGATCAACAAAGGAGTAGCTACAACATTACAACATTTGTTACAAAAATATAGATCGAGTGCGGAAGAATAATAACATTAATTTTACAAATTGTGAGTAAGTTACATTTGAGTAAACTTAACTTAATTTGCGGAAGTTGAGTATAACTATAGGAGACATCCAAGTCGTGTCGAGCCCACCGACACACCTTGGTCAACGATGCGAGTCAACACCGCAACAAGGGTTAACAAACCTCGAAAGTACGGAGTACTCAACAAGACTTACCCGACTAAAGAAAAATAGAAGAAGACTCGGGAATGCTTTGGTCTAATAGGATTCTCGTTGACACTTGTTATCATATAAATTTATTAATCAAATAAACATGAGAAAGGGGTATAGATCATAATAACAACCTAGAATAGGGTGTCACTAACATATTTCCACCAGTTTTGGTAAAGTTGTGAATTGCAGGGACTAAACAGGAAAACACTAGAATTCGCGAGCCGTACAACGACGCGACGTAATGCAATCCAACTCCGAGAAAGAGTCTAGAAGGCTCCGGATTAATCCCGACGTGATCAAGACTTAGCACCCAAGAAAACATCATCTAGAAGACTCCGTAAGCCACGGCGCGCCGCGGGGACCCAGTGGGCCCCACTGCAGGCCGGCGGCCCAAATATTAGGCCGATTGGCCTCCCCTCCGCCACGTCAGCCCTGATTCCAGAAGCTTCGCCAACCGCCTCTAAGACGCAATCTAATCCGCTCGTTTAATGTCGGTTTGATCCGAGGGCAACGGTGGAGTACGAGATGTATCTAAGTCCAACACCTGGCACCTCCTCCCGACTATATAAGCAGCCCCCAGGCCCCCTCAAATCTCAGATCATCTCATACATCAATTTCATATCTCATCGGATGGAGGCACGGCGCCTGAGAATTAGATTAGACAGCTACAATGTAATAGAATAGATCTAGTAGAGAGTTAGGGAGAGCGGAATTGCGCTCGGTTGGAGAAGTCTTCGGTGTTACGGTATATCTTTGTATCTCAACTCTATTAGACTTTATGCCATAATTAGATCTATCTTTTCTAGTACTTTTATGCCTTTCATGTTATTGATTAGAATATAGTTGTTATATAATTGCATGGGATCTTCGCTCGTATTGAGTGCTCACGGTTATTCATGATGATTAGAGTAGTAATTAATAGTGTGGACATGGTGTCTAGACTAGAGGTTACCTTAGATTGCACCCAGTCCCACGGATAGTTGTGGTAGCCCTAGGTGGTGACAGCCCTAACGGCCGACGTATTCCACCACGTTCGGATTGGTAGTGTAGGACCGTGAGTCGGACTTCCTAGCCCCTTCTCATCCCTTTCCGCGGCTAGTGTTCTCGATGTCCCGAAGTGTTCTTTTATGATCGCTATACCTTTTCATGCCTTAGTTACTCAAGAACCAAAGTACTAGAGAAGTATTCAGGGAACCTAGATCTCTCCCCGTTGTCCTCTCGACCTAGCTATCTATTCTATGTTATAATATTCTCCTAGTTAAGTGCTATTAATTATCATTTATATCATATACATTATTTACCCCCTCACTTTAGTTTAGTTGGTATATTAAGTTAGTAGATACATGATTTTGATTTATCATAGTCTTTACCCTTGCTTCCCTGTGGAAAATATAAATAACGATACTCTGGAATACTCCCGGGTAAAAGCTACAATGGTATATATATTCTGTGCGCTTGCGGAACCCTTTATATTCTTTTTGCACTTAATAAATACCAACAGATTCAAGGTAAGGCTTTAAGCAAGAATCAAGGACTCTTTTTGCGAGAAAAATTTACTAGTAGTGAATCCTTACTTTCAATATTTTAATCTCAATTAAGTTTCTCACCTACTCTAGGTGATCTTACAATAGAGCACACACTTCTTAGATATTCCATCACTTATTCCATCTCTTCATAGTTTCATAACATCTCTTCATAGTTTCATAATTAAACTACGATGTAAGGGGGAAACCGAGTCTCCATGTCCGAGAAGCACGGCGATTTCGAAATCGAACCAACCCAGCTGGGAGTTCTTTCCACACGACATATGTAGCACTTAAGCTTGCATATATCAACCCTTTCTTGAATACTCAAAACGGAACCACGTCCTCGCCACCCGAGTACCGTACACCTCCAATCCGGGACTTTAACCCACGAGGGTAACATGTACTCCCGCCATCTCTCCACTCCCAGTGCGCGGTTGTACGTTTCCGATTTGACACCCCCAAGATTGGGCTTACCGAAGTATGAGGTTGGAACTAGTTTCGACTGTCCCGGGGCGACGCCCAGACAGACGTGCCATTGGCCAAAAGACCTCAGGCGTAGATTGCGTTCCATAGTCTCGGTCCACATTGCTTACAACGAACGGTCCTTAATCGACAAGCCGGGAAATACTACAATCGAGACTCCATTCTCAGTGCAAATTACCCGACCGGTCTCAACTTCACTGCCATATCCCAAAGATGGTTTCCTCATATAGCATCCTTTCTCATCAACTGCCCATTCGGGCTATCATAAGAGACTTGTCACATTTTGACTCAAAAGTCTAACTAGATTAGCGTGGCTAAGCACTTCTAAGCATTTTTATCAAAACGGGTTATCAAGGTAGATATCGAAATAATCAAGATGGATAATGCAACAATTAGGTTGTCACTCAACTCCTATCACCTAATGCAAAAGATTAAGCAAAGGTGATATAAAGCTTTGTAAAACACAAGGAATGTTTAAATGAACCGGGGCTTGCACGTGTTGCGAGGAAAAGTCGATTCGTGAGAAGGATCACCGAAGTCACACTTGGCATCAACACCACTGGTGGATGAATCTTCTTCGGCTTCGACCATTGTGAACCACATCACTCTCTCGTTTACTACACGTAAATAATGATGCATGCTTTAGCATGATGAAGTATAAATATGATGCTTGATGGATGCATGAAATGATAGACACTTGAGTACAACTTTCCTTCACGATAAAGTTGCAATCCAACAAAACCAACTTGTTGAACTACTCTATAAGATATCATCACCATTGCCTAAGGAGTTCTCAAGGACCATTTGATTGTGGTATGATCCAAGATCCACAAAACAATCCCAAATCACACATCAAACCTAGGTCATTATACTCTAATTACTCACCTTTTTATTAAATAAAAATAAAGCATAAAATAGAAAATAATTTAACTTTCTCCAAAGGATCCCAAACTTTTTCCACAAGTAGGCCATCTCATAAAAAACAGCACCAAATAAAGTTTCATGATTTTTGAATAAATATTTTATTTTCTAAAAATCATGGAAGATGCATTTTTAATTAAAATTTGTAATTTTAAAACATGCAAGAACTACTCAAAATCTAAGTTTCAAAATTTTCATATGTAAATATACTCATAAGAAGACTCTACAAAAAATTTCAGAATTTTTAAAAGCCATACATGAATTTATATGGAAATAACAAAAAAGACACACTATTCCTTATAAAGAAAATTAATAGAACATTTCTAGAAAAGAAAAAAGGCCATCGGGCCTAAAGTTACTGGGCTTGGCCTAGCAGCCAAAACAGGCCGGCCCAGCGGTCAACAGGCCGGCCCTGGGTCGCCGGAGCAGAGCTCCGCCGCCGACCGGACGACACGGCGCTTGACCGGCCGTTTCTCGTCGGCGGTGAGGTCGCCGGCGATGGACTGGTCCCTACTTGCTCCCCTCTCTCGTGCACACCCTGGTACCCTTTTACCCCTCCTCCAAGCACATCAGCAAGCACGCCGGCGTCTATGACGGCCCGGCGGCGCGGGCGCACGACGGCACCAGCTCACCGGCGCTTTCCCGGCGACGGCGGGTAACTCAACCTCTCCAAAGACCGCTAGGCGACCCCTAACGCCCTACCAATCGAACCAAAACGGCCTCAGGCAGGATCGACTACGCGCGCGGCGGAGTGGCAACGCCGAGCTCGTCGGCGGCGTGCGTTCCGGCGACTCTAGTGCAGCAACGGCCAAACAAAGAGCATGTGCGTGACCGAGCTCACCACGACGACGAGGCTCGTTGGTTTCGACGGGGACGGAGCGGAAGGGGACGGACGACGGTGACCGCGGCAACGGGCGGCGAGCTCTCGCGGCATGGCGGGCATTCCGGCGACTCACGTGGCCAAACATAAAACGATCGAAAGTCGACCATGACCACCGATCGGTATGGCGCCAAAGCATTAGCTGGTTGGCCATGAAACTCACCGAGCGGATTCACAACGGCGAGGTGATGCACGGTGGCGCGGCCGCCGTCCGCGAGGAAGACGGCGGCGTTCGCACGGCACAGGCGGTTTTTGAGGGGCTGCGGGCTAGCTCAAGGGATGCGCAATGGAGTTGCGAAGACGATGGCACTCTCAATTTGGAGGATTAGAGCTCGACCTGGCGACGGCAAGAAAAAGGGGCGAGGCGGTTTCGGCGGCGGTGGAGGAGAAAGAAAAGGCGACGACGGCGTCTACTTCGCGCGTTTTATAGGGCATAGGAGGGCTAGACAGGTGGACGGCAACGCCGTGAAGCTCCTCAGCTGGTCGGTTTCGCGAGAGGTCGACGGTGGACGGCGGCGCGACGCTTGACGCCGGCGGTGGCGGCCGCCATAGGGCCGAGCCCCTGTTTCCCCCCCCCAATTTACTGTAGCAGCCCCAATTCAAACCCTAAATTCAAAATTACTCCCAAAATTTGAACTAAACTCAAAAATCTCCAAAAAAGCAACTTGCCTTAATTTTTCAAGATCTACAAATTTCATAATTGGAAGATTTTCAAATTCGGCCTCTAAATATGACTTTTTGAAATGGGGTCAAAAAGTTTGAAATTTGAATTCAAAATTACTTTTAAAATTGTGTAGAAACTTGAAAAACTTTGTACATAACTTTTGTTCCTCTCAACAAAATCTACAAACTATCTTTTTTTGAAGTTTTCTCAATTTTTGCTTAAATTTTGAATTAGAGAAAAGGGGGTAGAAAGGGTTTTGTAGAATTCAAAATTACTTTAAAATTTTGAACTAAACTTTGAAAACTCAAAACACCAACTTTGTTCAACTTTGAAATATCTACCTTTTTGCTTTAATAACCATACCCAAAATCTTGATAAATTTTGAATAAAAGAAAAGAGGACAAACTAGGGTTAGAATTTAGGGTTTCCGGCGGGGGGTAACTTCCGATTCTGATTCCTTCCGCGTCTTTTCGACCGACAACGTAACCAACTATAACTAAACTTATTTTTGCCCAAATCTATAGCTTAACTGGTAACTAACACCTGGGGTGTTACAGTAGTTCCCATGGGTTGTGGGCTCCTAGTGTCGTGGGCGGGACCGGGGTTCGGGGATTTTCTGGGCCGGGGAAACCGAGGTTTCTTCTTAAAAACAATGTCGGCGGGACGGTCTTTCCCCACCCGACCGAAGTTTTTGATATATTAGAGGGAGGCGGATCTTGGTGATGGCAGGTGGAGATGGAGAAGAGAAGATTCGCTTAAAAGGAGATCGGGTTTATTTTATTTTCACTGACCTTGGAGGTGGCAACGTCGGAGCCGAGGAAGACCGCAGCGACGTCGGGAGATGGGGATGGCCATGGCAACCACAACGGTAGCAAAAACTCCAAGACAAGACTTTCGACGGAGGGAGACTCTTATCTAGGCAACTACTACTAGCTACTCTCTACTAAAGAGGGGGGAGGAGACACCTAACCCGCTCCGACGAGGTCGCCGGAAAAATGAGTGTAACTAACCGTGCATTGGAACCTAGCCTCTCCACCTTGTGGAAGTGGAGCATGGCGTGTTGTGTTGTTGGCCGCTACTCCACCGCCCATCAGCGTAATATCATGATATGGGCAGAAAATCAATCCCACAACTATGTGTTGTGGCACATATTCCCTCCTCCTGACATACGGGTCCCACTGCACATTTATGGTTTAGTGTTAAGTTTAAGGTCTAGTGTTTAGTGCTTAGGGCTCATATTTTAAGGTTTAGTGTTTATGATGTGTTAGCTTGTTTTTAGTGTTTAGGGTTTAAGTTTAGTGTTTAGAATTTAGGGTTAAGTTTAGAGTTTATAATTACAGTTTAAGGTATATGTGTTGTAACACATAGTTGTGAGAAGTAGGTGTTACCATATGGGTATCCATTTGCTGGTGGGGCACGTCATTTGCGAAACAACGCCACCTGTCACCTGTGGTGGCGAGGAGGAGGCTGTAGGTCCCCATAGCCAGTGGCGGAGCTTGCAGTAAATTCAGAGGGGCAGCTACAATAGAAACATGTGTCGTTATCCTTTCTGGCATCCAAAAGTGCATGCAAGGAGCATGCATGTTCAAACGGAGAGGAGTTCAGTAGAAAAAGATTGCATGTTCAGATGCCATTGTCGAGTTCAAATAGATAATTGGGGTACGGCATGCAAATGCATTGGTAGAGGCAGTACTGTGATTATTGGCCGTGTAACTAGTCAGTCATTTTTAGATATTTTTTTGTTTGTCTTAAAAAATGCTGCTTGTATGTATCACATATCGCCCTGGTCCGATCGACCAGTTATTGTCTCAGCAAACATAAGCAAATTGATCCGACACGCATTGGTAAAAAAAAAATGCACTAGGCGCATGTGTCATACGCCTAATATCAGATCCTGGTGGCGTCGAGCAATCATATTAATCCTGATGTTTGATTTGCTATGTGTGCATTCCGCACACCGCGCCCACCAGCACACGAGGTCCGGACGTACCGTCTCGTGCTCTGCGTGTGCCTCCATGCGGCACGCCTGCACGGCGCTTGCCCGTCTATTTCAGTCTAGTAGCGGCACTGTGGCTCTCCGGTTCGGGACATAATTAGAGGAATGGAAGCAGAATATGCATGCAGCATGCGTTCGAGCTGCCGAATTGAAGCTGGGTGTAGAGGTGTAGAAGAGGTCCTGCACTGCACTGCAGTTAAACTTGTCGGTCCAATGGGCCTAATCGCCTCTACCAAATCTAGTTCATTTGTATATGCACCCAGTTAACACTTAACAGGCTTGTACTGAGGAAGGCCTGGCCGTCGGGCGTCTCGAACCTCCCCTTGTCCTCGCTCCACATAGGGTGGTAATAGATCCGGTCATTTTGCCTTCTTTCACAATTTTTCTATTCTTAGTTTAAAATTGTATAGTTTTATGGACCGATCCTAATCCGACCCGATCCTTAAATTTCCTAGGCTAAATTAAAGGGCTCTTTACCACACCTATGCACACGATGCTCTCCGTCTCCAAAGGGGCCTCCGCCGTACGTTGGGCCATGCCGCCCTCCTCCTTGGCCATCGCCCTTTGACCTCGGCCGGTGGTCCTGCAGTCCCACGGTCACCTCAAGATTTTTTTTACACCTCTTGTGACGTTTGTATATACGCGCGTCTATTCAACACACGCACAACTCATATCACCCATGTACTAACAAACGTACAAGTACACCTCAAATCCAAAAACCGCGTCCTTCTTAAGATCACCGGAATCCTTGGACTCCGTAGGTGACGAGCACGTCGTGTTCCCATTGTGGTTTCACGCGTGAAAGACAGACGCTTGGATCCAAAGCCAAGTGGAGACTGTGTTGCATAGCAGCACCGGGTGCGACACCAACGTTGCGATTGCTGGGGATCGAACGCTGGCGGACAGCCTCGCCACTGCGAGCGCTACCACTGAGCCACTGGCTCATTCGCCCCTACGTTCTCCTCAGTTGGTTGCTCGTGTATGCTTCGGCTACCGATGAAGCAACACTCCTTATTGGCATGGCCCAACCGAAACTTCGATGGGCCAAGATCTGATAGGCCTGTGTGGGCAAGGGTCTATATCCACAACCATGCAAGACTATTGTAATGGGTTGTTTTACGCATGGTACCTTATAGGGGTAGGATTTGTGCAAGGGCGGAAGCCAAATATCTTACACAATTTTATTAAATTCTACGGTGGAATTACGTCTGTTTAGTGGCAAAATAATTTTTACCCTGGTGCCTGTGCACCTGCAGGTAAGTTGACTGTGGCGTCGCCCCTGGATTTGTGTACGTATCTTCATAGGAGTGAACGTGCGGTGCGTGTTGTGAGTGTTTATACTTTGTACTAGAAAAAAAAAAATACAGCTTTGGCCATAGATCTCTTTTATCAATCTTCTTGTACAAAATAAAGAAAGAAAGCAAAGATGATATATCAGAGAGAGAGAGAGAGGGGGGGGGGGTGGGAGGGCTGACGCTCTTTGCAGGGTCATGCATGCCTGTATATTGTCTTTTTAACAAAAGATTACAGAGCTACGTCTGGAAACATGTGTTTAGAAAAAGCAAAAGGGGGATCGAATTCCATGCTTTGGCAAAGAGAAGAAGGGCAATGCTTTGTGTACCCTGTACTGTACATGGAGGAAGGCCGCAAGCAAGGAACCATATGCATTCGTGTAAGTCTCAGAGAGAGCAAGATAGCTGCTGTGGTACCTGGCCATCCACAACAACAGTTAGTCATCAGCTACACAGCTCTCCTGCTGCCATCCTTCGCCTCTCGAATCGCCATTGTATTTTCCGGCCACCTATCCACATCTGATTCTGATCTGAAGGAAGTGTGCATGGAATGAGTGATGGGTTAGATTGGTGCAGCTTCTTCCTTTCCTTGGTATTGATACTTGGACGAGAAAGCTGCAGGTGTGTGACCGCTCTATGTTTTCATTGTTTTATTTTCTCCCTGACTATCTCGTTAAGTTTGGTACTGATACTTGTATGGTTTTTGCGGCTGCAGGAGCTGGCGAGGGATCATGGTAGCTTCAGTGGATTTATTTATGGGTTAGATCGGCTTCATTCGTGCGCACTTTAATTTGTTTGCATTGATCACCTACGACAAGAGGAATTTCATCATGGGCCTAGAAATATGGGTACGCTACTACTCCAGATATTTATTGAGTTTATTCATACTCCCTACCGGAGCATGGTACTTTTTGATCGAAACAAATTGTCAGAGGCACCAGTGCAATGTACTAGTAGCTCAAGTATATGTCCACCAAACATTTATATTGAGTTATTCATACACCCTACCAGATCATGTATTCATATGAAATTATTTTTGTTACTATTATTAATTGAAGCTGCAACGAGTTGATGTGGCCTTACTTTGCTTCCTGCTGTTTCTTTTTTAGGGGATCGGTGCACGAAACGTTGACGAGGCCAGAAAGCAGATATTTGATTCGATTCAGTTTTTTAGACAGAGACACAGAAAGATCTTCTATCTTCATGGTTGGGATGGCTTTGGGGCTGCCCCCGTCCTCAGATCCATGGCACAAGAACTTGGGTCAACCAAAGCCTCAGAACTAAGCTTTGACAAGGTAATTTACATAGATTGCTCCGCATGGGAAAGTAGAAGGCAGATGCAGAGGAAAATTGCAGAGGAGCTACAGCTTGACCTGGAAACCATGGCAATGTTTGACAAGCAGGATGAGGAGGATGACTTCGACGGTGTGGACCGTGGCTCTAGAGATGTGATACTAAGTGTTTCACAATTGATTCTTCGTACCCTAATCCAAACAAAGCTTATGATGATTTTCCTCAATGGAAGTGATGATGAGATTGATGTCAATATATTTGGTATAAATCCTAATTTATTGGACCACATATTGGTATGGACATTTGAAAGACGGGCTTTGAGCATACATGACCATGACCACTATAAAGAGATAAAAGACAAGCTAAGATACACCCACATTTTGTTTTATATAGATCCATTATCACACTCTCCAGACTTTGTGGCATTGCTACGCGAAGAGGCCGCTAATAGAGTCGCTCTCCACCCATGCATGAAGGGCATCGACCTAACAGCGGTAACAGAGTGTTGTATGTACGAGTTATTTTTACAACACAGTTTTCACAGAGCCACTGGATTTGATTGGGTAGCTCAAGCTCCCAACTACTGGATGTGTGATGGTATCATTAAAGGGGATGGAGCAAGGGGCATCACAGATACATTGCATCAGGAAATACAATGGAATATTGATTCTTCGCAGGTTGGCAGAGTGTTTGAAAAAATGATGGAATATCCAGATGTTCCATTTCTTATTGTCAAAGATGACACTCCCTTGTCAATAAAGAGGTCTTATCGTTGGATTTTTGTCACCCCAGAGAATCTTGTAATACTAAACGAGGATACCAACAGAGCTATATTGGAAAGGGTATCTTCTTTGTTTGTAGCACCTGGAAAGTCTGATGACCTACACTTCTTACCAGATGGGTTTCTTCAACATTGCAACAATCTTGGAGTGTTGATTCTCTCTCGTTGTGCCTTCAGCTTTGCATCACCACCTTTCCACTGGTGCAAGGGGATGAGATTCCTCGGGTTGGATCATTGCACACATGACAACAACACAAGTGAAGGAGAGAACAATACAAGTTGGACATGGCTGCAAAACCTTTGGGTGCTTGACCTACGCTACACAGAATGGGATGATATCTTATCTGAAGAAAAAATTGATAACATGACCAACCTCATGGAGCTAAATATAGAGGGATTCATGTGTTGGCAGTTGGTGACTAGATTACATGGAAAATTGCCTTACCTTCGAAGGCTTCGAATAATCAAACCTATTCACGGGGCAAATACATCAATTGACAGCAGTAACAGCTTATTTGTGGACAAGACAGAGCTGGCGGTACTGGATTTGTCTGGAAACCGAGACATGGAAAATATATCAATAAGCTCATCAATGGCACATAGCCTCCAAGTGCTTATTCTTGATGGTTGTGATGGGGTAGAGAATGTTGTTGTGTCCGACGGGCTTCCCTCTTCATTGAGGTCATTTAGCTTTGATGGATATGGACCGGCAACCCACTGGACATCATCTTTTAAGCTACCTCCAAAAAGTTCCGAGCAGAAGCATACTTCCGATGCAGATACAAGCGCAGTCAAGACCTCCAATATATCCCTGCAAGGCTGCACACAGTTGGAGAATTTGTTTGTTCGTGGGCTGCCCAATCTTGAGGAGCTAGATCTTTCAAGAAGTGCAATCAAGGTACTTGACTTTGGAACCATGGTGATAAATGTCCCAAGTCTCAACCGGCTCATACTACTGGGTTGCGAGCACCTCCGTGCCATAGAGTGGGGCTCATTTGATTTAGTGCATCAACTGGAGTTGCTATGCGTGGACACACGACCATGGAGTGCACATGGATCTACTTGTCCATGCCTTGCAGAGCATAAATCTTTTGATTTTCAGTTGCACGCTACTCTTGCGGACGCGAGGCTCGGGAGGTCCTTGTATACTTCGTTCCAGAAATATTATGGCAAGTATACATATTTTAATATCCATGTCACCTCTTCAAACAAATATGGTGGAGTTGTCCTGGTTGAAGCAGCTCGCAAGGAGATGATTGAACCCAGCAGCCAACAACATCATGTTGAAGTGATCCCGTATGGTGATGCATTTCTCAAGATTGGCGATGTCCCGATGTTGTTCTTCCCACCACCTCCGACTCAGTCATCGGATCATCATGTCGAGATTAGTAATGCGAGCCGTGGCTTGGAGGGTGAGCTAGCATATTATTCTGGTCTAGCTGATCTGATGGTATATTGCACTGAGTCTCTTCATGTACACGATGTCTCAACTAGCGCTAGTATGCCTGTAAGGTACTGGGATCGCCTTAAGTGGTGTCACATTGAGAGATGTCCCAACCTTGACACGGTCTTTCCTAAAGAGACATGGGGGGGTGAAAACAAACTACAGACCATCTGGGCATCACATCTCCAGATGGCACGTTGCATCTGGAGCAAAGGTGTTTCACGGTCATCATATTCATTCCGAAGTATACAACACCTACACCTGTGCTCCTGCCCAAGGCTCCAGTTCATGCTGCCGGTGTGGGTCGCCTCCTTCCCCAGTCTAGAGACTCTCCACATCATCTACTGCGGCGACCTCACGCACGTCTTGCCGCTGGACAACGAGTACCCAGAGGAGATAGCTGTCCAGGGCCTACCATTCCCGAAGCTGACCACCATCCACCTGCACGACCTACCGAAGCTGCAGCAGATATGCGAGGTGAAGATGCTCGCGCCCGGGCTTGAGACCATCAAGATCCGGGGCTGTTTTGGCCTTCGCCGCCTTCCGGCCTTGGCGGGGCGTGAGTCAGGCGTGAAGAAGCCGACCATCGAGATTGAGAAGGACGTGTGGGACTCGCTGGAGTGGGATGGGCTGGCTGCCGGCCACCACCCCGACCTCTTCGAGCCGCCCGTGCATTCGCGCTACTACAGGCGGAGCCGCCTCCTCAGAGGCACCGTGCTCAGGTATGTTCACTGACTGTCGTATGATCTGTGTTGTATGCATACTCACTCGCCATTAGTATAACTCTACCTCTTGCTTACATTGCCTAGGTGAATCCTGCCTGAGTCGAGCATCTGCGGCTTGTGTGCAAGATCAGTGTGTCGCATGCCCGCCCTCAGGGATGCCCAGTTTCGTTCATGGTGCCTGATGCTGATTTGGCTTGTTGGATTTGAACACTCCCTTGTTCAGCTGCTTCCCGCTACCTTTGGTCGAGTTTGTTGAGCACGAAGAGGTAAAAGCCTTTGGTTGGCTACTGCCTGTGCAGATGCAGATGGCCGGGTTGGCCTACATCTATTGCTACAGCGTGCTCTGTGATTTGCAATAAAATCCCAGCCTGGATTTGTGCTTGCGTGTGTGTTGCGCTCAGGTCCGGCCGGTGCGTGTGCCCGAGTTGATCTACTGTGTGTGAGGCTTCTTAGTTTGGATTGATGAAGCAGCAACGGGGTGTGGTTGTGCATGCCCACCTGATCCTGCTGCATGTGTGAGATTTGATTTGTGTGGTTTGGTGAGTGCCTGCAGCCCCGCTGGAGACGGAGTAGCGTTTGAATAATCATCAGCTGTGTCTGCGTGTGCCTGCGTGCACCTGTGTCGTGGCTGATATGAGCTTGTATTCGTGTTGGTATGCAGAGTTTCTGATGAACCAATAGGCAGCTGGTTGTATGCTTGCCTGATGGCGGCTGCCGTGATTTGTTTGTGAACAATATTAAGCTATGATATGTCATCTGTACTATGTGTCATTTTTATTCTTGGGGCATCGGGTTGAGATGTTTCAATGTCTATAAATCCAAGCGTATGTTCCAATTGGCAAAAGAGATTGGTAAGACTTTGTGTTTATTCTTGTGCCGCAACACTTTTTTTTTTTCGAAAGACCCGTATATCGGCTTTCATTGATAAGAAGAGAGCAATAATAAGTACAAGGCAGCCATCGTGGTGAGAACCACCCCGAGGCGAAAGCCCACCCACGCAACAACAAATAGAGAAACGATAGCCCCAACTAAGAAATAGGACCGAAAATCCAAAGCGAGGAGCCATAGTTGGTCATCGTTGCCCAAAGACAAGCATAACGCAAGCGCGAGTCCGACTTCCGACCACGACCACGCCCTACCATCGGACAACTCGGCCAAGGCGAATTCCACAACGACGCCTTCAAGAAGGTGACGACGTGCATAAGCGCCGCCGCCGCCGTCCAATAATGGACCGGGTCCTCACCCGTGGAAAGTGCTAGGTATACGACGCCCCTCACAGGAAAGCGACGCCCACAGGCGCCGCCGCCGCTAGGCTTTCGCCAAGATAAACTTCAGCACCGCCGTCGGCCAAAATCCGAATCGACTTGAGACAACCGCCATCGCCGCGGGTCGCCCCGCAAGAGCCTGCCGGGAGGGGCACCGACGCTGCGCCACAAAAAAATCCGCGCGAAAGTGCGCTGACCACCCCACCAACCCGGCGACATGCCGAAAAACCAGCTTCGTCCGATCGCGCGAGCCCCACCCGACGCGGCGCCGTTGCCAGTGTACCGCCCGGCCAGAAATTCGCCCGATGTCGCTACGTCCAGCAGCCACTAGGGCGGGCACCCACCAACTTGGGCACTGCCCACTGCCCGAGGCCACCAGATTCAGGGCGAAATGCTGAAACCCCAGCGCCCGGCACCGTCAGTCAGCTGTCTTGACCCCGACCACCACCTCGGGGAGCTCATCGCTCGGCGTCGCCCCGCTGACAAGACCATGTTGGGGAGGACAAGAAGAAGAAAGCCGCCTCCAACGCCGCACGAGCCCGCCCACTATGACCGTCGTCGCGAACCGCCCCACCTCCGGCGTATCCGCCGCGAGGAGTATGGATCCGGACATCGGGCACCGGGCGGCAGCCAGTCCAGACCAGCGACCTAGCCCGCTGGCTGCAAAGAAGACGCCGACCACCGGTTGAGCCCCGCCGCCGCCTGTGGACCGACGTCGCCCGCAGCGCCGCCTAGCGGATGTCGGGCCGCGGGACGCCGGATCCGGCCATTCGGCGGCGGATCGAACGCCCGACCACGAACGGCCGCTCCAACTGCTTATTTGAAGACCGGAGGAGGGGAGGAATGGGTGAGGAGGAGCCCGCCGCCATCCTTATGCGCGGCCGCTTCCCAGCGGCCACCGCGGCCGCCGCGTGGACTCCCCGCCGAGCTCCACGCCCGCTTGGGGAAGAACCGCCCGGGTCCGCTGCTCGCCTTGGCCACCGGGAGTAGAGCCGCCCGCCGCCATCAATCGGCCGAGAGGCCATCTTGGCGGCGGCCAGCCCCGGCGGCGCGGGAGAGAGGGGAGGGAGTGGAGGAGGCGGCGGCGGCGGGAGGACCGCCCGAAGTCGCCCAGCGTGGAGCGGCGGCGGGGGGTCGGCAGTGAGCAGGAAAGAAAAAAACTTGTGCCGCAACACTTAAATGCCATCACACGCGTAGCATATGTTCTTGCTTGAATTGGGTGTAGTAAAGGTAACATGTTAATGGATATTTGGGTGTAGCAAATGCTCAATTTTTGCCAACTGAGTGATGGCTACCACACACACATGTTGTTGCTTCAACAGCCAGCACTCTGAAATCCTGTCCAGTTTGCCATCACATGGTCCGAGCAGTTGTCTCAGCAGCGAATAAAAGAAACATTTGTCTCAGCGAATAGAATTAAATTGATTTTGAAAAAAAAAAAAAAAGACTAGGCGCACGTGTCATGCGCCTATTTAATCAGATCCTGGTGGCACACAAACAGTGTACTCTCCGTTCCAAATTGTAGTTCACTTCTCCGTTTCCAAATCAGTAGTTCACTTTGGCTTTTCAGATTCATTTGTTTTACCACGTATCTCGTATTATAGTGTATATTTGGTGCATAACAAAATCAATATATTTAGAAAGCCCAAAAGCTCAACTACAATTCAAACGGAGGAAGTATTAATCATCATCAATGTTTGGGGGTTTGCTATGCGTGCATTCCGCACACCGTGCCCACCAGGGGTTTGCTATGCGTGCATTCCGCACACCGTGCCCACCAGCACACGAGGTCTTCCGGTCGGACTGTCTCGTGCTCCGCGTGTGCCTCCATGCGGCACGCCTGCACGGCGCTTGCCCGTCCGTTTCAGCATAGCAGCGGCACTGTGGCTCTCCGGTATGGGACAATTTGTTTTAAAAAAACAGAGGCAGGCTTGAGTATCCAGCGAGATGGATGATGATGACCACCGCGCAAGGAACATGACATGACGGGCCTGAGCCCACCAAAGATCCAGGTGTTTCGAGGTGTGACATTGAGCCCACTAGTCCAGTTCGACTCGACTCTGCACTCCAATTTCCTTCCATCACAAGGGGACGACACGTAACGCAACCCAACTCTCAAAGCTACCCACGGGGCCCACCAAACCACCCGCGGGTCCCAAGTCCCAACCATCTGACCGTAACGCGGCCAGGCCGGTCAGCGCGAGCGCGACGAACGAACCCCCTACCGTACGTAACCCACAAGGACACCGAGACAGGACAGCTGGCTCCTAGCCGCGCGATGACCAACCGACGGCCACGCCACGATCTCTCCCTTCCCTCCGCCTCGGATCCCCTCAATTGGCCCGGTCCAGGACGCGAGGCAGCAGCGACGCAGAGTCCCCCCGGTCCCACCAGACCAGAGCAAGGCGCCCCCGCCCCCGGCCACCCAAGTAGTAGTACCCAACCCAACGGCGCACGGAGTTCAAAAAAAAAAAAAAAAAAAAAAAAACCAACGGCGCACGCGGTCGGAGCGTGCCGGGCCCGACTCCCACGCCGGTGTCCCGCTCGGACCCGCTCGGGCCAACCGACTGAGCCGGCAACCAAACCCTATCCACCCCGCCGCGGCTGCCTCCTCCCCCCTCTTAAAACCGCCACCACGACGCCGCCTCTCCTCGCCTTACCTCGTCGGAGAAACCACCACCACACCACCACCGAGTTCAGCAAAACCCGCAACCGCAACACCACCCGCCTTCGCCTTCGACTTGGCGCCTGCCCTTGCTCCGTTGCTCGGCGACAAGGGGAAGCAGCAGCAGAAACAGGAAACAGAGTCGTCGTCGTCGTCGTCGTCGCAGATGGATCGGTACCACAGGGTGGAGAAGCCGCGGGAGGAGGAGGCACCAATCGGCGCCAACGAGATCCGCATCACGGCGCAGGGCCGCCCACGCAACTACATCACCTACGCGCTCGCCCTGCTCCAGGTTACACTCCGACTTCCACCCACCCCCACGCCTGCTACCCTCTGCTGCTTACTTGCTCCTACGCTTCCGCCGCCACCGTTCATCCATCTATGCGTTGAAGGAAGGAATCGAGCCCCGGGGATTTAAAAAGCTTGGCTAGGTTTTTAAATTGCGCGTTCGGCGAGCAAGCTGCTCTGCAGGCCGCGCGGCGAGGGTGTGTGGATTAGGGCTTCCAATTTGAACTACTTGCTGTTCTAGGGCTCGTGCGGTTAGGGATTCGAATTTGAATTGTTTACTGTTCTACTAGGTCTCAGATTGCGGTTACGCTTATTATTGCCCCAATGGCGAGGAACGGCCGTACCAACCACCTGCAGGTGGCGTTGGTTGCGGAGGGCTATTAAATTCGTTCTTTTTTTTAGATTGTGTTGGGCAGTAGTGGTTTATTGGTTTGCATCATTGTTGTTGTACATGGTGGATATGTGGGGTCTCTGTGTCCAGATGCATCTTTTATTGTTTGACTAAAAGATACTAAAGTTTGGATTTTTGGATTGGGCTAATAAATTTACTAATGTACTTATGATTTTTATCTCATGGCTTGATTAATGCATTGCATGGTAATGATGAATGTTGAAATAGGTACTGTTCATTAATGACTCTTCGCACTATTCCTGCTAGTTGTGATGATGTCCATTATGCTTGTACTAGGTTCATTTGAATTTTACAACATTTGTTTTACTAGTACAAATCTGGGGAATATCCATGTCTTAATTGATAATTACCTAGAATGTCAATTTCTGTTTGCCCTAGATTCATATATTAAATGTTTCGGTTCCTTGTTCCTCATCCATTACAGGACAACGCAACAGATGACATTGTCATCAAGGCCATGGGAAAGGCGATCAACAAGACAGTTGTCATTGTGGAGCTTCTTAAGGTGGGATTGTGGAACACCTTGTTAATGAATGCTTACCCTTTGCAGTTATGCCAATTTATTGACTCTAATATGCTGTATATATCCTGAGCAGAGGAGGATTGCTGGTCTCCATCAGAATACCTCTATTGAATCCATTGGCATAACTGACACTTGGGAGCCGTTGGAAGAGGGCCTTGTCACGTAAGGGGTCCTACTCTCTTCTATTTGTTATGTTTACTTGAAAACAGATGCGGTGTATTTTATCTATCCCCTTCATTTTTTCCATGGCAGTCTTGAGACCATTCGCCATGTGTCCTTGATCACTATTAAATTGTCAAAGAAGGAGCTGGATACATCATCCCCTGGGTATGAATTTCCTTCCACCACATCTGTTCAAAATTTGCAGACCTGAATTTTTGTAACTTAATTGTTCAGTTTATCTTCATCTTCCACTATCTTGTATACATTGTTTCTGCTATGATAAATTTGTATCACCTATGTCTACATTTTGCTATGTTTTTCTCAAATTATAAGATCATACTTGTTAAGCATCAAAGGTAGTAAATTTAGTTATAGATGACTTTCCTCCAAACAGCACAACCCTTTCTCCTACTTTGGAGAAGCCCAGCATTAGTTTGCAGATTTCTGATGTGCTGACCTGACTGTTTCCGTTAGCAGTTACATTCATTTAAATCGATTCTGATGTATTATTTCTCTTTGTGAAACATATATAATGACATGACCATGACTTGATTCTTTCGCAGTTACCAGCCACCCATACCAGCTGACCAGGTCAGGCCAGCAGCCGAAGTTTGATCAGGATGCAGGTGTGCTGCTGTTATTCAGGAATTTTGTAACATTTTTCCTTCTTGTTCATGTGACCAATTTTTTTTTATTTAATTTCTGCAGAGGCTGTACCAAGTGGTCGTGGAAGAGGACGTGGTCGTCGGGGAAGGGGCAGGGGAAGGGGAAGAGGTATTTGTCCGCCTCTTTATGCTTGGTCATTATTATTGTAGTTTCAGTATGTTTCTGTAGAGTATATGATTGGACTTACTTTGATATATATCTGATTTCCTCATTATCATTGCATTTGGATCACTGCGATATAGGGTTCAGCAATGGGGGAGTAGATTATCATGATGAGTTTGCAGAACCAGAGGAGGCTCCCGTGGATATGGTGGCAGAGGGAGGGGCCGTCGCGGGCGTGGATCTTTTGGACCTGGAGGAAGGGGCTATGGTGGTGATCATTATGCGAGTGAAGAAGCTGGTGGATATGATGATGGATATAATGCACCACCTATGCAAGGATATGGTTAGTTCTGTTTAGATATGTTCTGTGTTGTTTCTGATTTCTTCTGGCTAGTTGCTTATAGGATCATCCAAAGAAAGTAATTACACACTTTCTTTTGCCTTGATTTAGTTAGGAAGGTGACTTTATAATACTTTCAATGAAACATTTTTCCTATTATTTTCTACCATCTTCCTAGATAACTTAAGCAATCATGATTCTTTATTGGACATGAAACTATGGAATTAAAATATTAAATGTGTAGTAACTTTATCAACATCCTGTTTCTTTGAGCTATTTATGTAAAATAGGAAGGAACTGCCTTTCTTCATGTTCAGAGTCATCAGAAAATCCCCCCCTGGGATGAGTACTGAATCAATTGTTATTAACTGCAGAAGGTGGCAGAGGAAGGGGCAGAGGTCGGGGCCGTGGGCGTGGTCGTGGGTGCGGAAGCCAAGGCCAGGGACCTCCTCCACAGCAGTAGATCGGCTGGTGCATCAACTCTGGGATGCCTCCTTCCACAAGATTAATGTTACCGTCCATTGTAACTTTTATATCTGGTTATTAGGTTTATGTTGACATAGTGACTCCAGTGTGGGGGATGAGGCTAGTTATAATTTTGTAGCTAGGTTATTCGTCCATTTTGGCGTATTTATTATCTCAGATCAGACTTGGTGCCGTTCCAATTGTGCATTGTAGCCTCCTTTAAAACGTTTTATCTTTTGAAAGTTAGTTCAGAAGATTCTTTTATGTTGCGAATCACCGATGCAAAACGTTTGTTTTCAAATACCATCGTTCTGTGAACAATAGTGAAATGCACTTAACAAGTTGAGCGTCTGGCCAAAGTTCTGTAAGTTCAGCGTCTGGCCAAAACTGAGTCTTTCATGTTCGCTTCCTATTTTGAGGATCTGTCAGAGCCTTTGTTTTTGTTTGCTTCCAATTGTCCTAGCTACATAAGAAGTATAATCGATTTCTCAGCACCCGGCTTTTGAGCCATGAAGAACTGTACTCTGTGGTCTCAGCTGTCAAATGGTAGCAACTTGTTCACCTTCGTGAACACAGTTTTGTACCTTAGGGACAGCAGTGGACTCCCTTTCTCATTGGTGTCTCCTGAAGGCCTGACGCAGGCCAAGCTGGAAAAGCCAGCTGCGGCTGCACTGCAGCTGCTACATCATAAGAAACAGTGCTGCACGAGTATGCAGTTGCTTACATTATGTGAAACAGTGCTGCACGAGTATTGGTTTGCAGCAGCAGCCGCTTTAAGTTGAAGGGAGCTGAAAATATTACACTTCTGCTTGTGATAATAACCAGTTTGAAGCGACCAGCATCAGTACACCTAAACTCAGTGTTAACAAAGACAAAACTGCACTAGTTCGTCACAGTTCAGAGGCAACAGGTGTAGGAGTTATCATTGGAATAAAAAAAGAGCTTTCCATGGAGTCGTTAATTCGTTACTTGCAACAACATTTTGTGTACGCAAAACACTGTTAAAGATTACAGATGAGCAAACCGATTAATTTTCAAATGCATTACATCGAGAGGTCATGAAATATTCTCGGTGTCTATCTAGCAAGAAGCACATAGCCTTTAATAAAAAAAAAAGGTCATCCACAATCTAACAGTTTGAAGATCTAGAACGCCACGTATGTACCTTGGAGAAAATAACCTTGGCCAACCGTGCCAAGTTACAAAACCTTCATAGCAAATCCTATGAGCCCGGCTTGAAGGATGGGTTGGTATAAGCTAACCACAGACCACTAAAATAACAATTGTTTTGTGTTAGATATTTCATTTAAGCATTTTTCTCATCTATCAACTTGTAACCGCTAGGGTCCCTTACAAATTCTACTGTTTGTAGGCATCGAATTCAATATTTTATTGTGACTTTGACGCTCAAATATTTTTTCTCTTATTGAATACTTTTTCGATAAATAAATGGAGTTCTATTTTTCATGTGTCCGAAAAATAGCTTTTGTTCAGCAAATGAGATGTGAGCCATGAGATGAAGATCTAACGGATCGGATGTATGAATCTTGGAACAAGATCAAAGCATCACATTTTTAGGAAAATTTTTAAATAAATAAAGGGCTACAAAAGAGCAACATATAGGAGTTTTACATTCTTTTTTCCTTTTTTTTTGAGGGAAAAAAATTCTTTTTCCTAAAAATGAAGAGGCCTTGTATAAAGATTGGGCTGGATGGCCCATATCCTCTGTAGAGTGGGCCTGGGCCGTACGGGAGAGCTACTAATAATGCAAAGCGAACTGCTCCGAATTCACACGAGTCCTCAACAACAACTACAACAAGGCCACAAATCCCAATTCCTTCCAAAAACCCTCTTTCCCCATCGCCGGCGTTCTCCTCCTTCGCCGCCAATGGATCTCTCCGCCGTCCAGGCCGCCCTCTCCGACAAGTCCTACTCCGCCCTCGCCCCGCTCTGCGACGAGCTTCTCCTCCAGGTACCCTCTTCGGTTCTCTCCCAACTCCATCCCGCATCCGCGCCCCCCGCCTCACCGCGATTCACTTCGCAGGCCGCGTCCAAGGGAGCCATCACCGACGAATGGCCCTACTCCGTCCACCTCCTCGCCCACCTCTACATCAATGACCTGTAAGCGATCCGCCGCCCTTGCCCTCGATTTTCCCCATCTTTTTTCTCAGTTTGGGGCTAGGGTTTTGTTAATGATGATGTCTTCGTGTGTGTGTGGATGGGAATTGGGAGTGAGCAGGAACAGCGCGCGGTTCTTCTGGAAGTCGTTGCCGCAGGAGGTGAAGGACACGCGGCCGGAGCTCGCTGCGGTCTGGAGGATTGGTCAGTGCCTCTGGAACAGAGATTATGCTGGCGTCAACACGGCTGCACAGGGGTTTGAGTGGGGCCCTGACCTCGCTGACTTCGTCACTGCCTTCCTAGGTATAAGGGCTTGCTTTTATTGTTATGTGAATGACAACGAATGTTTCCTATGGTTGTGTGCAAAGTAGGGAAGTGGAACTTGAATTGTTTGCTTTCATAGAGATTTGATAGTCTAGTGGCATGGGTGGGTAGAGGCTTCTGAACATACTTTCATCATGGACTTGTAGTGGGAGAATCTATATATAGATTTGGGCTGCATTGAGAATCAGATATCCTTTGTGAATATGATGATGGAGAAGTTCGCAGGGGAACTACATGGCTATTCTATGATGCTCTGATTATTCTGTCAAATTTATTGTTGTCCATGGGGTCAACTGGCCATAGCGCCTTGTGTTTCAGTAAGATGGTATTTTTCATGCGAACAAATTAGGTACTTATATTGTTGTACTGGATAGATATCATAACATTACAAATGCTGGCATAAAACACACTTTTTGACATAGTATGTAGCGAACAATAGCCCATTGCTATCTGTTACTTGAAAAGAAGTTATGACTGTCATCTCAGCATCTTCTGTTCAGGAATTGTGAAATTGTAAGTGTGCCTCTTAATTTATTGAGCAAGGCAGAATTTATATTAAAAAAAAAATTGAGATATTGAACAATTTTTTTACTGATTACTACCTCTGGTGTTCTTTGTAAAGAAAGTATGATTTCCAGGGTGTTAATATGGCGAATGGTTTTGGTTTTGTAGCTTGATTGTTTGGAAACAGATCAACACTTGCTTTTTGCAATGTGAGTCTAACTAGTTAGGGACTTAAGCTGAATATTTGATATTTGTTTGTAATGCAGAGAGCTACAGACAGAGGATATTCAAGCTGTTGACTTCTGCATATTCAACAATTAGCGTTGCTGATGTGGCTCATTTCATGGGGATGAGTGAGGAGGATGCTACAAACTGTATGTTTTACAATCCGCTCATTTATAGTTTTTTCTCTAGTTTCAATGTGAGAGTTCTACCATATTCAATGGTTTTTTGTGGTGTGATTAAAGTTTAGTGGAGTGGTGCACTTTTTGGGATATGTTCTAACTCCATCTTACTTTTTTTTTTTTCTTTAGGTGTAAATTAACTGTTGGGCTGGCATTGTGCTACATCCTATAACCCTTGAGAAGTCTTATATTTTTAAGACTATTGACTTAATTAATATATAGAATTATAGATAACACAATTGATTTCCATCTACCTGTTTATCCACTCTATAAGCATAAATTATAAGTTTGACATGTTTTATGATGTTGAGAGATTTTGATTGTATTACCATTGAGTCTTTTTGAACACATCATCTACTTATTTATAAATAAATTAGTGGTTCTTGTGGGCAGTCTTATTTGCCCTGATCTGATATGCTTTACTTATACTTACAGTAATAGCTCTAAACTTATTTTCTCATTGCCAGCTACTTTTCTAGTGGCTAGTATACTTTTTATGCTTCAGTGATTTGCCTTCTATTGATCCCAGGCTATCTTATAATTCCACGTCCTCCTAGTTTGCCTACTTAGTTGCCCAGTAGGAACTTTCAAATTTCAAAAACTATTTGCCATTATGTTTTTTTTTTTTCCAGAAGAGGACGAGCCCCAGTTCCATTCATATCAAACGGAAATACAGTAGTTCAGATAGGATACAACAGGAGAACTAGGGGAACTAGAGTAGGAGAACAAGTTAAGATTAGCAGCTCTAGACTCTGTCTCAGAGACCTAACAGACTGCTATCAAATGATAATCAAACGAACTATAAGGAGTGACATTATTATGGACCAGGTTTTTAAGGGCGACCATATTTGGTCGAAAGCAATAGACACAAAGGCAGAGTATATCATGACTTCAAAACAAGTTCTGGGATAGCCATCCTGCGATAGACACTACATGCTTTGCTGCTGCGTGCTCCCTCTTATTTCATGGCATCTGGTCATCATCCTGACCATTATCCTGCTTCAGACGTTTAAGGTTGTCTTCAGGTTGGCGCTGGGGAAGAATAGATGACGCCACCTTGATCATTGTATTCACTCCATTGACACACATCATCCTGTTGACTTCAGCATAAAGACCTGTCCAAATCCGCATTAAAGCACCAGCATGGCAAATAATCTCTATGGTGTTCTTTATAATTTTCTGGTCAAAGCATGCTCTGTTACGCGCCTTACATATCACCCAACATATGGCAGATATCCCCCACATATGAATTTTTTTGCCTTCTGGAAACCACCTTTCACACCACTCCCAACCTTGAGTTATTGAGAGAGCAATGTTGTCAGCACCATGCATTTTAGCAATCCCCATACCACTTTTTGCAACGTGGCAAGAAAAGAATAGGTGATTAATATTCTCATCTTGATTACAAAAGTAACAGCTGAGATTTCCATACCATTTTCTTCTAATCAGATTATCTTTAGTTAGCAGGGCATCATTTGCAAGTGACCACATGAATATCTTGATTTTTTTTTGGGGACCTTATCCTTCCATATTTTGCTATGAGCGGATCCAGTGTCATTTTGAGTCATTGCACTGTAAAGAGATTTCAAACAGACTCTTTTGTTGTTACTCAATTTCCAAATAACCTGATCATCAGGTTGCTGAAGTTGGAAAAGCATCCACATCAGCCATGATTCTATCCCAGCATAGTTGAAGATCATCAGATAGCCATCTTCGAAAAGTTACTTGACAGCTATCATTTTTCACAGTAGCCATTATATTGTGGTGGGTGGAAAAGGATTTGCCACTTTGTTAGGGGCATGGATGTGAGAGACCAGAGCGTGACCACTCTATTAATGGCAAAAATGTCCCATTTTGGCTTACTGTTGACCAGTGACTTGCATGGACGATAGCTGTGGAACTGTTGGATGCTACATAGAATTTTACTGTTTTCATTTTTCTGGATTTTTATGTTGTGCAGCAATTCCTCCCTACATTTCTTTAGAATGTCATGTGTAACTCCTTTTGATAAGAACTTCAGTTAGCTCTTTGCACTGTTACTTTTATCTGGATTGTCAGTGCTGGGAAACATTTTCGTATGCTTATAAATGTGTGGTAGCTTCCTGAACTACTTTGGCTGATGGGCCTGTGTAGTTGGTGTGCAGATAGCTATGCAAAATTTGACTTGCACTGTTGCTGTTTATCTTTACCTGCTCGAAAATTATTAGATTATAATAACAACTGTTTCCCCCATTGCAGATGCTGTGCAAAACGGTTGGAGCTTGGATGCAGCGACCCGGATGCTTACTGTCAAAAGGCAAAGGCTCAGACCAACCAGAAGCTTGATGCGAGCAAGCTGCAGCGTTTGACTGAGTGTGTTTTCCACCTTGAGCACTGATGCTCACTGTCAATGGTGTTGCATCGCCGTTGGCTCTGTACTCCACAGTTTAAGAAGCATGTTTATCAATTATCACCTGTGATAGCTAGATGCCTTAACGACTAGTCGCTTTTGGCCGAGAAGTGTATCTCACTTCAGAATTTGTCTCTGTAAGTGGTTTCTGATAGTGAGATGGCGGTTACTGTGCCCTTTGGTTGTTCGATTTGTCAATACTCGGGACCTTACTGAACCACTTCCACTTGTTAGGCAAGTCTTGGTTGCGGAAAAATGCTACCAGTGCCCACGGGCCAACATATTTAAAAATTAGAACTGAAGTCTTTTGACATTTGTAAAAGCTGGTTGATAACTTGCACTGTTTCACACTAAAAAGGGGCTAAAGAAATGACATGGAACTGAAAACGGGAGTAGTTGCCATTAAATTTGTGTGTGTTTGATTGGATGACTAAGAATCTGCTACGCGTAATGCCCCGTGCAAGGATAACAAAGTGTTGTGCATTACTAGAGCACCCACTGCCACCATTTTTTTTTCTCGAACATGACTTCACGTGTCATTTTTATTAAGAGAAAAGGCCAAGACTGGCTAACACAACCATAGAGGTAGTG
This sequence comes from Hyparrhenia diplandra, assembly GCA_015847255.1. Taxonomy (NCBI): domain Eukaryota; kingdom Viridiplantae; phylum Streptophyta; class Magnoliopsida; order Poales; family Poaceae; genus Hyparrhenia; species Hyparrhenia diplandra. The sequence goes on along the minus strand of JADLZK010008811.1, from coordinate 54,608 downwards.
GCGACAACAACAAAGCAAGGAGGAGACCACCCCATCAAACCACAGAACACAACCACAAGGCGACATGCAACATCGCTAGGCCGGTGCTCAGGAGTCGCCAATTGGATAGAAGAATGGATGCTCCGGTCGCCGGCACCCACGCGATGGCCATAAAGGGGGCATCACACACTCGGCAGCGACTGCCCGAGGTGGATCCAAGGACGTCGTCGGTGGCCTAAGGCCAGCAACGACGACAACAATAACAATGTTGTCATCCCCCGATACGACCCCAGCCGAGCGCGATGCCGGTGGCCTGAGGCCAGCAGCGTAGATGGCGACAACAGTGGCGTCAACATCCAAGCGAGCCATGATGATCGTTGGTGAGTTGCAACATCGCAGGGCCGAAGGGGACGCAACCATGATAAGGCGTTGGAGATCTCGGTCGCCAAGACACAACGTCGGTGACCCATGGCCAGACAACGACGACGGTGGCGATGAAGGGGCATCAACCCTAACGCAGGGCGGGCGAGTACAACGGCGCGAAGGGAAGGTAGGCCAGTAGTCTGGGGCGACGATGGAGAATCGGGGAGGAACCGCATGGCGGTGCCGGAGCTCGAGGATTCAACGGGGCCTTCGAAGGAAATGACGCCGCGGCGCCACCAGCGTCGAGCATGCAAAACAGAACTTTCGTTCTCGAGCCCCCGGCAGCCGTCATCGACGGGCGGCGAAGAACGACACCTCCAAGAAGGTAATGACGCCAGCAACGCCACCGTCGTCAGCCCAAGGCGAGCTTGGGAAGGAGGGTTTTCACCCGACGCCATCGACCGCAGCCGCCACCACAACGCGAATTCCTCCAAGAAACAGCGATGCCGCCCGCGTCATGCAAGTCTCGGAGTCGCCGTCGTACATCAGCCCCCAACAGCAAAGAGGCACCGGTCGGCCCCGACCTACCACCCACCGACGTGGGGAGGGCGGGCGCCGCCGTCTTGCCCGGCGTGGCACGTCTTCCGGTCCGACGGGAGGGGAGCGGCGCGGCCGATGCAGATTGTGGTGGCACCCGCCGCCCGGCCAGGGACCAAGGGGGCCAGGACCGCCGCCCCCCGGGGCCATCCCGCCACGCCCATGCCCCGAGGGCCCTGAACCCCCGCCGTCGGCCAACCGCCCGAGCCGGGGAGCCTCGGCGGAGGGGTTCGCCAATCGACCGCGGAGGAGGGATCCGGCCCGCGTGGTGAAGGGGCCCTCAGGCGCCGCCGCCGCCGGGCCAGCGGTCGATCCCCGGGGTCGCCGCGAAACCCTAGCTCGGCCGCCGGCGGTGCCCCCCGCTGAATCGACGGGGAGGGAAGAGGATCCGCCGCGCGGGGACCGATCCGGCCAAGGAGGGGCGGATCGGTTGCCCCGCCGGCCGGTAGCCCCGCCGCCGCAGAGAGATGGGACGGGGGCGAGGAAGCACGGGGAACACCGGGAGGGAGGGGATGGTGCGGGAGGCGCCTTGTTGCCCCCTCCCCCCGCGGCCCCGCCGCCGAGGAAGAGCGGCGGCGACGGCCCCGCCGGGGTGTCGAGGAGGTGGCTCCGCCCGTGGCGCGGGAGCCCCCGTCGCCCCCGGAGGGGACGACGCGAGGGAGGGGAGAAAACCGAAAGAGATTAACTCACCCACTGCCACCAGATTGCTTCAGATTTGGCCTGTTCATTTCTTGGTCATCACAAGATTCTTGGACTCAACCCACTTCCACCATGCTGCTCCATGCTGCTTCAGAAAGGCCCCTCATTTCTTGGTTGTCACAGAATTCTTGGAGCCTTACTTACATTGTCTTGGTAAATTGATACTCCGTATGAAGCAACAATGTAGATATAATGGAGTTCCCAACATCTTTATCTCCCTTGTCGGCTCATCCCATGCCCTTAACCCACTACCATCTTTTTCAAAAAAAAAAAAAAAAAAAAAAAAACCCACTACCATCTGCTGCATAGCACACCCTCGGGCCTCTTTGTTGCCTTTTATAGTCACATATATTTGTTCTACCTAATCTTGCAATAATATAGTCCTGAATTTAAGAATAGAACATGCACAAGAACAATAGCACAGGAAAATTATACATTGCATTCCCACCGCAGCTGAAGTCGATATGGGCTTTTCAAATTGAATTTAAACTCAGAACGAATTTAACACAAACCCAAATTGAATATAAATCTAGCTAAGTTTTGATCTTCCTGTTTTCTTAGTCCAATAGTTGATATCCATTACTTCAAGATTTGTATATGCTGTCTTTAACTTGTAGTTTGCAGAGAGTGACCATATATATGGGAGGGTATAGTTTGCAAAGAGTGACCATATATAAATAGTTTTTATAGATGCTTAGTCATGACACTTTGCATAAGTATTATTGTAAAAACGTTTGTCTGCCATTCGGTGGAAAAGATAAAAATATTCCACGAAATTCTAGCACATCGCCAAATACCTTGTATTATTGTAATGAATCCATGTTCTATAAATTATGTATTGCTTATCTAGGTTTATCAGTCCCTGGTGATAACCGAGATATCTTGCGGGCACAAAGGGGCAACAGAGTCTGAATTTCAGGTTTTAAAATTCTGCTTCCTTTCACCCTGCTTCAGCTTGAGTGCAGTTTCAAGCTTACATTTTAATTGTGCCTAGTCCACATATATACTACTCCATCCATTTTAAATTGTAGTTCACTTTGGCTTTTTTAGATCCATTTCTTTTACTATGTATCTAGAAAAGTCAAAAGCGAACTATAATTTGGAATGGAGGAAGTATGTAAACATTAATAAAATGGACCTTATCATCTCGTGTCTGAAGCATATTGCCAAAAGGAACCAGAATGCAAGAAAGGACCATAATACTTGTGACTTTTCTCCGCTGCCAATAGCAACAGGGATTTGATGGGTATTCGATTTAATTATATTTCAGAATGAGTTGAACACAAACTTAAAACCAAGATAATTCGAGCTAACTTTTGACCTTCTTGTTTTCTTAGTTCATTTCATTATTGATATCCTTTAGAGTCAAAATCTATTTATAGATGCTATCTTTTAACTTGTGCTTGTGGTCTTGAATTATGACAAATCCACTCATATGCCACCGCCAGAAAGCAAACAGAGAGTGTTGCCATGTCGTCGAGTGAACCCACTGTTTCTAACTGCAAATTCCCCCAATGGCAAAATTGCAGTAACACCGTTTCATCCCATGGTAAATCTGCAAATGGCCTGTTTACTTAGCCAGGTTAACTTGGTTGAACTCCGTAGGAATAGTGTAATCCTATCACTATTTAACCCAGCCCATAATTTTTAGCTCACAGACATAAAAAGATTCTGCCTGCCTCTCTGTGGACCTGATCCGCATGTATGTGGTACCATGGATATAGTTGAGTTCCTCATGCCTGCCAATCCTATATGGTGTGAACCGCCATAAGCCTTGCATTTTCCCACGCGACATGCCATGACATCCGCTCCTCTGCTCCTGCTCCTTATTAGAACACCCATTTGCGCCTCTCTTGGTCTTATATAGTCACAAACATATTTGTTCCACTTAAATACTGCAAGAGTGTCGTCCTATATTTAAGGGAGAAAATGCACTCTGCAGCAGGGTGTAATAATCAGAACTCATATAATTACACTATGTGTTGTACGCAGCCCAATCCACCTACTACGCATCACGGTACTATGACAGCATATATATTGCAAGACTGGATGATGGGTGCATTAGTAATGATGTGGACGCTGAATGTTAAATGATGGTAGTGTAGTTACTTTAGTCATGGCACTTTGCATAAGAATGACTCGGCTTCTAAGCAGCTAGGAGAAAAAGATTGTTTGGTAAACAGGTGCAAAGATTACTATTGCTAGAGGTCTAAGTGGAGACACCACGTTAATTCTCAGCTGACACGATAGGATAAAAGATTAATCCTAGAAATGATCACGTACTCAGGAACATCTAACCTTTAATTTGGTATACTCTAATCATCATAGCCGATAATAGCCATAAGAAATTACCCACGTTTGTCATTATGTAAAATGCATAAAGTAACCCATAATTTTTGTATCTAAATTACCCATCTTTGTACGAAGGATAATTCAAAATAAGCCCCTCAATTTGTATAAATTACCCATGTCTATCATTATTAAAAATAATAAAAATAACCCTCTAAATTTGCATCTAAATTACCCACTTTGCTAGTAGGATTCATAATTCAAAATACCCCCTCACATTGCATCTAAATTACCCCTTCTGTATATGAAGAATAATTTAAAGTAACCCTCTAACTTTTTATCTAAATTACCTACATTTGTCATTATGAAAGTTAATTTCAAATACACCATACTGATTTTATATATTATTATCCACCTTTGTAATTATGAAAGATAATCCAAAATAACCTCCTAACTTTACAATCAACCTATACACAAATATCTTTATGAAAGATATTATAACATATTACATTTATATTTCCATCTATCTCAGCCATTATAAGTAAGTAAATAAAAATATCTCTCAAATCTACATGTAGATACTAATATATGATATCATAAAACTTAAATTGATATTGATAGAATACGAGAAATATATATTCCAAAATTATGAACTTCTACAACTGTAAAAATTAAATAACCATAATACTATGTTATATCACGTATACCTAGTACATATATAGAGTTTAGGATAAATATTTATTTAATATTTTATAATCATAATATTATGTTTTTACCATGTATACCATGTATGCCTGAACGATAATGACCTTTATGGCTGAAAAGTGAGATCTCTCAGTGATGTGTAAATGGTTTTTTGATAGCGTGCTAGTGTTCACTACACCAGTTGGTTGAAATGAGTCACACATCATCAATACTCTGGACCTTACTGAACCATGGTTTCTAGGGAAGTCTTGGTTGCACAAAAATGCTAACAGTTGCATCATGGGCCAACATATGAAAAAAGCTAAGTCTTTTGGCATATGGACCTGAATCATGAAGAAATAGTTGTCACTAAATTTGCCAATATTCTTGCAAAGCTCGACGTTGGTGCACAGTATTCCAGCGTGATGTGCATTGGCTACACATTTTTACCGGTGTCCTTTAATTTCGCTGATGAGGAGACGTCTGTACCAGGGACCTTTGATCTCGCTGAGTTGGAGACCGTTTGCAGGTAACGGGCGAATTCAACTTGCCGCATGATTATTTTTGGCTCCTAATCATATCAAATTTTGCCCATTCCTTTCTTTGGTTATAGCAGAATTCTTGCACCTTTCACCAACGTTGACTAGGTAAATTGGTATGAAAGAACAACGCAGATATTATGCGCCTGTTTGGTAGCAGGAGCTGTGGCTCCGGCTCCTCCTGGGTGATACTGTAGCAGCACTATTCATAGGAAGCCGGTTTTCTCTCTCCCTCCCCCTCTCTCTCACTGACAACCACCACTGTTCATAGGAGCTGGAGAAGCTCGATTTTGTGGCTCCCCCGGCTCCGGCTCCTGCTTGCTACAGTGCCGTTGTAGTGGAGGAGCCGGAGCCAGCGGGAGCCCTGCCAAACAGGCCCTATGGAGTTCCTAATGCCTGCCAATCCAAACCTATGCAGCCTGAGCCATTCCCTTATTTTATCTCCCTCGTCGGCTCGCCCCATGTCCTTGCCCCTCTGGCCTCTGCTGCATAGCACACCGTTCACCCTTGGGCCTCTTTGTTGCCTTTTATAGTCACAGTCACAGATATAATTATTCTACCTAATCATGCAATGGTGTAGTCCTGAATTTAAGGAGAGAACATGCACTTCGCAGCAGCGTGTAGCCAGCACAACTCGTATAATCACACTAGGTAATGTGAGCCCCAATCTACCTTCTACGCAAGTTCACATCATGGCAGTCAGTACCTATTAGGCCAGTACTATATGTTGTATGACTATGCATTTGTAACTAACAAAAACAGAACAATAGTGCAAGCAAATTTCCCCTTTGAGCTAAAGCACTTGCTGCGGGCACCAACAAGAGAACAATAGCAGAAGAAAGGTATCTCAAGCTTACAGTGCACTTCCACCTCAGGCATAGTTGATATGGGTTTTATAATTTACATCAGTTAAGTCAAGAAAGGTATCTCAAGCTTACAGTGCACTTTGCAGTTTCGAATTTTACCAAGTCCAGTCATCACTCATATATGGCATTGCTGGCAAGCAAACAGAGGTGGCAACGAGCTGTTATGCTTATGTTTCAGAACAATTTTTATAGACCAGCACCCTCAGTGCTTGCTTCTGGCAGTCCATTTCCATCACCTGGAGTCTCCAGCTACAGTCCCTGGATATGGTCATTGAGGCCGCCCCGGAATGTTTTCAGGAACCACATTTTTAGAGAAGTTGTCATCACAGCCTGCTGCATTATTTGGACTACCAGGAACAGGGTCGACAATCTTGAGCACTCTCTTAGGTGGAAAGAAGACTTCAAGAGCTTGGCTTGGTTCGCATTAAAGCCAAGTATATAGTGTTACTAGGCTTTGAAAGCCTAGCTAGTACGTAACATGTACAGGGATATATAATGAAAACATTTAAGTAGGGGCTTTCCCTGCAGTTCCCTCAAAAACTTACTTTGTATGCATATTTAATTGTGTATACATAGCAGTTTCTCCATAAAAAAAATCATTGTGTATTTTGGCTCGCATCACAATGAATACAGTGGTGCAATTAATTAGAAATGGAAATGGACAATTCATAAAAAAAGGATATCATACTTTTTAAACGTAAGACAAAAGTATAATGTTGAAGAGAACCGTGTTTAATTGATAGGCCAACCTGTACAGTTTTGCGTACACAATAGGCATGGCTGTTTTTTGGTCCAGCTCATGCTTAATTTTGGCCAGAAAGCCTACACAAACCTAATCTCAGATGATCTCCGTCAACACACAAAGTTGGCAGGTTCTGGGCTGGCGGAAGAATCAACCTCCCATCACTTGTTAGAGTTTACTATTTTATCTCCTCTTTCTAAGGCACTGGAGGTGACTAGGAAATTGAGGCTCATGGCCTGGGATCACTATTTTTCTGCCCGACTATTTTCGATTTGATCCACGGTTTTGTGGAAAGTCGGATATACTTGAGTTCCTAATGTCTACCAATCCGATATGGCTTGAGCCATAAGCCTCACATTTCTGAATGTAAGATGCTATCCATCCCCAGTTTAATTATCTCCTCTTCGGCTCTTTCAATGTCCTTACCCTTCTGCTGCTTAGCACAAGCTTTTGCCTCTCGATCTGCTTCCTTTTATAGCCGCAATACATGCTTGTTCTATTTAATGACCCAACCCAATCATGTTGACCCAAATTTAAGAAGGGGAAAGGAACACCGTAGCAGTCATGTAGTTATCACAACTCATATAATCACACTAACTAACTAGGATAGGTACTCGATCCACCTACTAGGCTGCTACATATCATGGCAGTGAGCGCCGGTGCCTATATAATGTAGGACTGGATGCTGGATGCATTTGTAAGGACATGGACGCTGAATGTTAATTAGATGATGACGCTGTAGCTATGGCCTGTTTTTTTTTTTTTTTTTTTGCTCTGGCTACTACAATAGAAACTGTAGCAACATTGTTTATAGGAACCTTTTATCTTCCCATGGAGAAATGAATTGAGAGCCCTAAGAAGCCACCTTGAAACACAATTTAAAAATAACCCTATAGAGTTTTCTCTAAATTACCCACATCTGTCATTATGAAAATATAATTTAAAATACAACATAATTATGAAAGAGAAAGCAAAATAACCTCCTGAATCTCTCAAATCTACATGTAAATATATACTAACATATGCTATTATAAAAAATAAATCGATATCAGAGTATACGAGACATATATTTCTATATATTTATGAATATAAACTTCTACAACTATAAAATTACATAACATAAAATTAAATAACCATAGTATTATGTTTCACCATGTATACCAAGTATAGGATAAATATTTCTTTTTTATTACCTTATGTGTCATGGAAAATAGTTTAGGATAAATATTTATTTCAATAGTCGTGTTTCACCATGTATACCGTGTACATATGCCTAAACGACTAGCCCCTTACGGCTCAAAAGTAAGATCTCTCAGTGCTGAATTTAGTGGTTCGTTTCTGATAATGTGCTAGTGGTTATTGTTGCCTATTGGCCCTTCTATACAAGAGGGACATTGAAATGAGACACTTCGTCAATACTCAACCACACTGACTTTCTAGGGAAGTCTTTGGTTGCAAAAATGGTGACATATGCTCATGTTCACGGGCCAACGCATCAAAATCAATGTTTTTTGGCATATGGAAGTGAAACAGGAAGAAACAGTTGTCAATAAATTTACCAATATCCTTGCAAAGCTCCACGTTGGTCACATTGCGATAATAATTGTTTGTGTTTGATTCAGTAGTTGGATGGGATGACTAGAATCTGCTACGCGTAATCCACCGTGCAAAATATTCCACCATCCTGCGCATTGCCTACCCATTTCTACCAGTGTTCTTTGATTCTGCTGGTGAGGAGACGTCGTGTACCAGTGACCTTTGATTTTGTTGAGGAGGACACGTCTGCAGGTAACGGGCCAATTCAACTTGGTGCATGATTATTTTTGGCTCCTAAACATATCAAATTTTGCCTTTTCCTTTTTTGGTTTTCGCATAATTCTTGCACCCTTCACCACGTTGACAAGGTAAAATGGTATGAAGCAACAACACAGATATATGGGTCCGTTTGGTAGAGCTTCCATTTCAGCTTCTTCAAAGAGTATCACTCCTAACCAGACAAACGCTAAAAATGAAACTGATTTAGAGAATCACTTCTCCATTTATACTGCAAGTTGGGAGCTAACAAAAACCTGCTTCACTCTTCTCCCTGTTATATTCTAGTGGCGATCTACAAGCAATCAATTCTCGTCAGCTCCCTACGCTGCTCCCTCCTTTGAATCTATAATAGAATCACTCCACCGAGAATCTAGAAGCAGAGCTAAAGAATCAAGAAGGAAGCAGAGCTCTCCCAAACGGACCCATAATGGAGTTCCTTATGCTTTCCAATCCTACAATACATAATATTATAAAATTCAAGAAAATGGGGTGTCCCTTGTCTTGGTTCAGCACATAGCTATCTCCCTCGTCGGCTTGTCCCATGTCCTTGCCCCTCTAGACTCCACTGTATAGCACACCCTTGGGCCTCTTTGTTGGTTTTATAGCCACAGTCACGCAGATATAATTGTCCTACCTGCTAATCATGCAATTGTTTTGTCCCAAATTTAAGAAAAGAACATGCACTTTGCAGCTAGCAGGGTAGGTGTAGTTATCACTACTCATATAATGACACTATGTATTGAGCTCCGATCTACGTTATACTCAAGTTACACATCATGGCAGGCTACCTATTAGGCCATTGCCTATATATACTGGATGACTGCATTTGTGGGGACGTATGACACTACAAAACATGAATTGACTATTATCTTGTGGCTGAAGCATGCTGCTGGCACCAACAAAAAGAGAACATTAGCACAAGCAAATTACCCCCTTTTGGCTAAAGCATGCAGCTGGCACCAACAAGAGAACAATAGCACAAGGTATCTCAGACTTACAGTGCACTCCTACACCACCACAATCGAAGTTGTTATGGGGTTTGATGGGACTTTTCAAACTGAATTCAAGTCCAGAACGAATTAAACACAAACCCAAATTCTAGATAATTCAACCTAAGATTTGATCTTCCTGTTTTCTTAGTGCATTATAGCTGATATCTGTTTAGTTAAGATTTGTAGATGCTATCTTTAACTTGTAGTTGGCAGTTTTGTGTGCCAAGTCCAGCCATCAGTCATGCCACTGCCGACAACAGCAAACAGAGGTGGCAGTGGGCGTCCATGGCCACAACATCTCTTCACTATTTAACCCATGATGGTTACGATTCAGAATAATTATTATAGATGATACTTGTATGTTGGATGCATTTGTAAGGACATGAACGCTGAAAATTAGATAAGAAAATAAAAATTCTTATTTAGCAAACTGGTGGAAAAGATCAAAATATTACACAAAATTCTACCTTGCCGCCAAATATTTTTTTTTTCAAGAGCACGCCCAAGCGCGTTTTTCATTAAGCGTAAAAGAGTGTTACAAATTATGATCGATCCGGTAACACGAGCATTACCTGGATCACCACCCCTACTTTTACTGGATCTTACACGGCGATTACATTGGAACAAATTTACGATAAGAAAGAAATAAAGAGATCAAGGCCTAACTAACCGACCTCTTCTTCCGCAATCCCCGCCATGTTGAGCTCCATGGCGGAGAGATCGATCCCACCTGCTAGCGGGGCCTCAAAACAACTCCTTTTTTTCAGTCATCTTGCCCCCAAAGGCAACCACAAACTTCTGCTCAATCTCTGAATCCACGGCCTCATCCTCGACCTTCGCCCGAGCTTACGGCAGCACCTTTTTTGTGCTTGAACGGTTGCATTGGGGGCGCGGTTTAGCTGCAATACGCCCACTCCTCCGCAGAAATGGATCGACACCGGCGCGTCGGGAGCGGCGAGACTAGGCCCATCCTTGGAGCAGAGGAGTGTCGAGGGGGAGGCATATCGCTGCCTCCATCTCCTCCCCGGACCCGGCGGTGTCCCGCGTGCCCGATATCGTCGTCGGAGGGCCGGCGAGCACAGCGCGATAATCGATGTCTGCGTCGGCGCAGGCGGCGGAAGCGTACGGGGGAACCTGACAAAGGAGCGACGAAGGGACCTCCATGGTCGCCGGCGACGTCCAGGCTAGAGGTCGCGAACTCCGCCACCGGGTGAGCCCCACTCATCCCTGCGTCGGGGCGCAAGTGCTGTAAGCGGTGTCCACCAGGGGCGTGGCGCAGAGCTCGAAGCCACGGTCTCCACCAGCATTGGGTCAGCAAGCGGGAGGCTCGGGACTGCGCCACTCGCCCGCCAAGGGATCGACGCAACCGGCGCAGGTCGAAGTGGTGGAATCCCTTGGTGGAGGATGACTTGCGCCATCGTCCTCGACCGGGCCGGTCACCCTCGAGGTTACGATGCCCGGCGTCGGCCGCCCGGCGATGGTGGCGATCGCGAGGCGGCATCGTTAGCTAGCGTGTGCATCGCTAACGACGAGGGGCATCCTCCACCGGGGCATGAGTCGTCGATCGTCGGTAGGGGCCGGACAAAGAAACTCACACCCACGGTTGCGGCCGCGCGGTGTCTCCGAAATGCCGGGGAGCGTCCCCAGCACCGCAACCCCGTCAACGCCCTTGGTGAGGCGCATCCTCGCACAGTTCGCAGAAGGGCGTTGAGGTTGACGCATTTCGGTGTCTGCAATCCGGGCCCGTGCCCCCGCACGAGGCAGGAGAGGCAGCGGGACGAAGAGGCAGGTACACCGGGCGGCGATGGTCACCGACGAGGCGGTTGAAGCAGAGGCCGACTAGGTAGGCGGGACAGCCCGGCGACGCTGGGGAGAGGTGGTGCACGGTGGCGGCGGCGGCGTTGGACAAGCGTGAAGCCATCTCGTCGACCGCGCGGCCACACGTGGTACCTGGCCGAGCCCGCCGGTGCACGGGCACGCGCTCCACTGGCTGTGGACCGAGTCGCGAACGCTGCTGGCACACGAAAGTAGGTCGGGAGGCACCGGGGCGACGACGACGACGACGCCGCCGCCGCCCGCCCGTCAAACGGGTCGCGAGCGCGTGAGGCGGAGCCGCATTCCCCGACAGCAGCGTAAGTGCCACCACCTCGGCTCGACGGACAGCTGCAAGGTACGATGGAACGGCGTTGGAAGGCGAGTCTTCCTCAGGTGTCACCGTCATCATCCGCCCACCGCCGATGCGCCCAGACGCCCCGGCGACTCCGATGGAAGGGCGCGGCAAAGGGGGATAAGGTGGACGATAGGCGATGACGGCGATAGAAGGGCGGACGAGGACGACATCGTGGGTCAGGGGCATCGCCGCGTCGCACATCGTCCTCATCCAGGACGCCCTCGACCCAGAGCAGCCGGGCATCCGTGACTCGAGACCCACCAGCGGCGCCCAAAGACAGGGCGCGTGGCGGCGAAACAGGGCGCTCCCACCACCGAGGGCGAGGCCGGCTCGATGGGAGACGCGATCGCCGGAAAGCGGGTCGCAGCGGTCCCTCAGCCGGCAACGATGATGGCTGTGGGCCGCGGGCGCCAATCGCTGCGACGTACACGGGCGTCGGGTTGAGGGCGGCGCGCTGAGGCACGGCGACCCCGTCGAGCCGCCGGCTCCAGGCTGGCTCGGGCGAGGGGTGGCGCGCAGAGGCGGGCTGCCCCGCGTGGCCGTGAAGGGCGGCACCCCCGACGCGCAGCGACCGTCGAGCAGGGCGGCGCCAATCTCGCCCTCCTCAAGGTCCGGCAGGTGGGCGCCCACGGCGCCCGCCGGGAGGGCGGAGCCGGCGCCGGCGCCGCCACTTCCGCCCTCCGATGAACCGATCCTCGCCCGCCCCCAAGACGGTCGGTCGACGCGGGTCGGCCCCTCGACCTTGGGCGCTGGACCGCTGGAAGTCCTGACGCCTCGTCCGGGCCGAGCGGTGGCACGAACGACATCGGAGCTGACACCGGCGTCGATTGGGGAGGCAGTGCCGACGAGGAGCCGCCGCAGCACCCTCTCCCACGCAGCCCCCCGCCATCGCCGTGGCTAGCGCAGACCTCGGCCCGCGCGCTCGCTGCAGCTGCACGCCGCCTCGCAAGGCGGAGGTTGCTGCGCTCCCAAGGATGGATGACTGCCGCAAAACAGCCATGGGTGGGTGGATCAGCGCGTGGGGAGCGCCGATCTGTGCTTGGATTGGACCGAGGGGCGCTGGTTCGAGATCAGGTGGCAGGAAGAAGCGGCGGCGCGGCCGCCGGGAGGAGCGGGGGAACGGGTGGGTGGGTGGGAGGCATCCGACCGCTTATCGACCGCCTCATCATGTATGATTGTAATGAATCCAAGTTGGTGTATTGCTCATCTAGGGCTGTGTTTAGTTCCCCAAATTCCTCAAAATTTTACTATGCAAAAAAAAAAAAAAGATTCCCCATCACATCAAAATGCCGGTACATGCATGGAGCATCAAATGTAGGTAAAAAAAATAACTAATTGCACAGTTTAGATGTACTTTGCGAGACGAATCTTTTAAGCCTAATTACGTCATGGTAGGATAATATTTACCACTAACAAACGAAACGTGCTACAGTGCTCGATGTGACATACTCCCAAATTTTTGCCCCAAACTTTGGGCTCCAAACACAGCCTAGGTTTATCAGTCCATGAGTGATAGCCGAGATATCTTGGGGCTATAACAGAGGGGCAAAGAGAGTCAGAATTAGGTTAGTTTCATCCAGCTTCAGCCTGAGTGCAGTTTCAATTTTCAAGCTTACATTTTGCTTGCGTACTATGCAAAAATCAATAAAATGGACTGTATCATTTTGTGGCTGAAGCATGCTGCTAGCACCAACAAAAAAGATTAAAAGAGGACACTAGCAAAAGTAAAAGCATGCTGCCGCTATCAACAACGAAACCATATATAGTGCAAGAAAGGAACCACAATTAATACTTGCTGTGCGTTTTCTCCGATGCCAAAGTAACAAGGATTTGATGGCTATTCAAATTTAATGCAAATTCAGAATGAGTTCCACACAAAATTAAAACCAAGATAATTCGAGCTAAGTTTTGACCTTGTTTTCTTAGTTCATATCACAATTGTACTTTGCAGTTTTGAATTATGACAAATCGACTCACCCGCCTGCCAGAAAGCAGAAAGAGTGTGCTGTGATGTAGTCCACTACTTCTAACTGCCATGTTTGATCTTCATGTTATTTTAATTGGTCCATATTATAATTGATATCCTTTGAGTTAAAATTTTGTAGATGCTGTCTTTAACGTGTAGTTTGCAGTTTTGAATTATGCCAAGTTCAGTCACCAGTCACCACACATGCCTTCACACTGTTCAAACTATGATGCTTATGTTTCAGAATAACATTTACATACCAGCAACTTACGTCGTCTTACATATACTTATGTGTATAGAAATTTACATGTACATCTATCAACAAACTATATATGTATATTGGTACACAATATTTGTCGATTTTGTCATAATGAATACAGCGGTGCAATGAGAAATAATGAATACAGCCCAAAAACTTCACAGCAGCAGAGTTGACCGGAAAATATAATCACTATTCTGCCTGACCTTTTTGTGGGATTAATCCACAAGTTAGTTGACTAGCATAGGTAGGGCATGCTTGGTTTCTCCATTGAGTACTGCACAACAGTGTCTGGCTAGGTTACCACGGTAAGAGAGCCATGTGTTTGGATGTGAGCAAACTTTTTTTGGAGCCTGTGCGAGCAAGGTTTAGATGTTGTAACCCTTGCTGGCTCAAAGGAGCCAAATTGGCTCACCCGGCACGGCAAGCGCTCCTCATGGCTGACGTTGACAAGATGAAGCGAACTGCTTGATAACCAAGCACGCCCATAATCGAGTTCCTCAGACCTTCCAATCCTATATGTCTTGAGCCATAAGCCTCACGTTCATTTCTGAATGCAAGTGCCATCTCCAGTTTATCTCCCCTTTTTCAATATCCTTATTACCCTTCTGCTTCTTAGTAGCATGCCCTTTGGCCGCCCTGTGTTTGCTTTTATATTGCCCCAAGGCATGTTTGTTCTATTTAATTTAATGACGTAATAATGATGTCCTAAATTTACATACAAAAGAAAAGAAAAGAAAAGGCACACCGTAGCAGCGTGCAATTATCACACAACTCATATAATCGCACTAAGTATTGTACTCGATCCACTTACTATCTATCATGGCAGTGCCTATATATATTGTAGGACTGGACAGTGGACATTTGTATGGGTGTGGACGCTATGTTAGATGATGGTCGCATAGCCACTTAGAGCATTTTTGGTGTAGCCTTTTGTGGCTCAGGCTCCTCTGACAGTAGCAATTGTAACATCCTTTGTTTCAGGAGAACAATTTTCTCTCCTTTGACATAGTGAACTAGGAACCCAAAGAAGCCACGTTTTATGCTCCTCCGGTTCTGGCTCCTCTGGTGTTGTAGCAAGGAGCTACAACTAGAAGGAGTCCAACCAAACAGGGCCTTAGTCGCATTGGCGGAGCCAGGCCATAGGGGGTCCTGGCACCCCTTGCCTCCATGAATTTCTGAAGGAGGAGACATATTCTACTCCCTCCGTCCCTAAAATGTTTGTCGCTTGCGCTTTCCGAGAAACAACTTTAAAATATTATAGATTAAAAAATATTAAGATTTATCATACATAATTAGTATCATTGGAAAGATCTTTGAACCTAGTTTTTAACAAATTTATTTGAAGATATAAATGTTGCACGTATTTTGTACAAATCGAGTCAAAGTTGTGACACGAAAAACCGAAGACGACAAATATTTTGGGACGGAGGGAGTATGTAGCCCCAAACGTCTAGTACAGCAGGTCAGCAAGCAGCAGATCCAATGCTCGAAGTCGCAAGCCACAATTCTCTGAGATACCGTCATATCCGGCTGCTTTCTGCGTCCATGAGTGACGAGTCGCTGAGTCAGCACCTGGCTAGTTGTTGACGGTAACCAACGACTAATTAATACCGTCAACACAACACCAAAACAACCTAGAAATAGGATTTTTAACTAACGTATTCCAAAGTTTTGGTGTTTATTTGGACTTGCAGGTACAAACTCATGGATGATCACTTTGGGCCAAAAAGACAAAGAAAAAGAAATAAAATCAATAAATAGAAAAAGGCCCAAAGGAGCAAATGGCAAGCCCAAACAAGAATCGCAGGAAAAACGTCAAAACCAGGCCGGGCGCAGTCCACCCTACAAGTTTTCAGGATCGAATGACGACACCTCACCAAAGCCGGGCGAACCGGCCCGCATAGGTGCGCGCGCACCCCTTGGTGCGCGCCGCACCCGGCCGAGGCGGTTCGCGCCCCAGCTTCGTGAGGCGGTTTGTTACCTTCCAAAACCGGTGAAACCGACGCGGCGCTAGTCGGTTTTGGCGCAAAAGAAGGAAGGTGTCCAATGACGGTTTTGGCTCTTTCCATGTGGGGAGAAGAATTTTCCAAAGAGCCCCCTCTCCTCTACCTATAAAAGGAGGCCCTCTCCCCCTCATTCAACATAGATCAAATAGATCAATTCCATACAACACAAGGAGGAGCCACAATGTAATAGAGAGGAGAGAGTTCCATTCTTGTTCTTCTTCCCCCCTCTAATTTCTAATGGAGAGTGAGAGAGGAAAGGCTAGAGAGATCTTGGTTCTCTCTCTACGAGTCTCACGGATCGCCCCTCGGTGTTCCGCTGGTTCCTAGGAGGACGGAGTGCGGACTTGTCGGTACCACCTTCGCTTGTACCTCTGCAAAGCTACTTACACTTTGGTAAGAAAAGCTTGTGATTATCTTTTGGCTTATTGTTCTTCAAGTATATTTTCTTAGCTGTTATAGACTTGCGGGATTGGTAGTCGTACCTTCGGTCGTAACTCTTGGAGAAGGAACTCTTTGACCGGGGAACCTCGATCGACCCAAGAGTTGTGGATGGTAGTGCAAACGTGGTGTTTGGGCTAGCGTTCTCCTACCTTTTTGCGGTGCATCCCACGGTTGAGGGGGTAGGCGGCTTGGTCGTGACAAGCCTTGTCCGTCCCCTTGAAATCCCCCCACGCTCGGGCCGCTGCGTCGTAGAGCTAATTGCCGGACACCGTTCTTTGAGCGTGGGCGGTGCCCAAGCAACTTCTTAACGAACTTTTAGAAATCCCCCTGCCCTGAAACCTAAGCCATTAAAGATACCTCACTATCCATAAGTTATCCTAGGGTAGCCCCTGCTCAAAGATTAGAGCGCAACCGTTCCCCTCGTGGAAAATACGATACCTCAATACTTCCGGGAAAAGCTACAATGACAATTCCGTGCGCTTGCGGATTTATTTGTGTGCGTTAAGAAACGTCAACAAGCTTTCTCGGCGCCGTTGCCGAAACGGTAGTCGTAATTCTCTCTCGAGCCTAGAGCACCCGTGTGTTGTATCCAAAAAAAAAAAAAAAAAAAATAGTTATTTATTTTTTTTTTTCAAAATGAAGCCTACTCCAATTCAAAAACCTTCGCTTCAATGGGGAGTTCACAAGAGCCACAATCTATGTCAAAACCAAAATTTTTTTATCTGGCTATGAACTCACCCTAAATTAAAAAAAAAAAGAAGAAACTTTTGGTTCGGGCACTCCATCTCTGGTGACCATTTTAAAAAAAAAAATCTATGTTGCCACCTACGAGATTTCGAGGAATTATGATCATGCCTCAGCATTCCTAGCATGATCCAAGAAATTCACATGTGAAATTTGTTTCTGCTCTCCCTCATAGGGAAAGCAAAACAATAGTACACTATTGTCGTAGGAAATTTGAATGGGGACTGAGAAAAACTCAAAGACAATTTTTGTCTAGCATTCTTCCCCATCAATGCCTACCAAGGACAATCCTCGATCTCAAGTAGGATGAGAAGGAGTCCATAGGCGCAGCCTAGGCCAGATTTATAATGTTTATACATGTTGGCCTAGATATGTCATTACCCGATAGTGTGCCTTTGCATATGTTTTTTGGGTCTTGACATAGATGCTGCCCTATGCCTTGACATGACCGTTGGAGGGTTGTTTGCACGTAAACGTAAACCTACAACGGAACGTAGGAAAATCATGGAACACATCCTAGAGAAGCTTGCTTCTCCCGGCCAGAGAACATTTTCCCCTCCACATTATTGGCATGTCAAGTATTGAGGATCCCTCATCGGTCGAGCCATTCCCGATTACCGCCATTGGAACCAACTGTTGAGACCTCTCGAACCCACGAACACCGAAGGAAGGAATGCTTCGTCCCTTCGGAGTTCGCGATTGAATTCAAGGATGATGGTAGAACCTCGTGAAACCGAGGTGCACTTAGACTTCCATATCTCACTCATCCCCGACTTCAATCTTCTCATAGGTTACCCTCTAAAAAAAAAAAAATCGAAAAGACCTATAGAGGGGAGCCATGATGAGAAGTTGGGAAAAGAATGTTTCCGCCTCTTACACCTAGACATCCCAAAGGCGAAGCATCTTCCCAACCAAAACCCGCTCGAGGAGGCGGTTTATAACTCTATTCGTTTAACCCAAGATGTTTCCACATCTTAGGGAAACGAAACACCTGTCGCCCTCACACGAACACAAGTCATGTCCCTCTGGCCGATAAAACGTTGTTCTTGACAATGGTCAAGATTCAATGGTCGTCCTTCATGTCACATCTTTTGAGGATAAAACCTCAAAAGGTGCCATGGACATGCACGGCAACAACTCATGAGACCAAGCGTAAAATTTGTTTTGAGCATAACAAGTTGTCACTTGAGACTGCCTACATGCTCACCCTTGGGTCTTCTTGAGTTTGTTTTGCTTCTAGCCGAGTGCTTCGACGAAAATTACAACCACGTCTTGGTTTTCTTTGTAAACCTTTTTTAAAAGAATGGTTGCAAACCTCGTAGTAGCATGATGACGCTAACCTTGCAGTTTGAGCGTAATGCTAAATTCTTATTGGTGAAACTGGGAACTTCACCATCATCAGCTGCAGGATGTTTTCCCACGGTCAAGCTTACGACCATAATGAAAGCACTGCCAGGAGATACCCTGGACTATCATAAAAAAATTAGAAAAGGCGCAAAAAGTCTTTCTCTCTTCTTATTAATAAAAGAAAGAACATGTTATCAAGTTAGTATGCACCTTCGGGTATTCTTGTCGCTAACCATTTCAGGTGGAGATCGATTGAGAAGAACAAAGAGGCATGCGGCGCTTGAGAACATGAGGGCTACATCATAAAAAAAAAAAAAAAAACTACGATGTCCATGGGTGATGGAACATGCTCAAGAGGAGACCGGACCTTGCACACTTGACTTTTCACAAAAGTCTAAGTGTGGGGGAAGATGGTGACAATCCTAAGTTCCATCCATCAAGGGACCATAAAAAAAAAAAAAGGGGGTGAATAAAATATGATGTCAGCCCCGCCTTTGCTAAAAAAAAAAAAAAAAAAAGAGATGGAGAGAAAAAAAAAAAAAAAAAATAAAAAAAAAAAGGGGAGAAGAAGAGAGAAAGAGAAAAAAAAAAAAGAGAAAAAAAAAAAAAAAGTGAAAAAAAAAAGAGTGTTGTTGAAAAAAAAAAATAATAATAATAATAAGAGAGAGGGCGCAGGTTGGCCCCTGCATGGTCAAGATACATATCAAAGTGCTTTGCCTGACTCCACCCATCATTGCTTCCACAAGTAAGAAGGGTTTGTCTCTCATCCTTTGTTGCTACCATCAAGACCCATGGCCCGAAAGCACATGTGTGTGTGTGTGGCCGAACCTTGAGGTGCACCTCGGGTAGGGCCATCACATAAACCGCAAAGAATAACGCTTCCGATGCTTCATCCGTAGATGCCGTCCGGTAAGTATATCCGTGTATGCAAGGGAAATAAATGTTCACCAAACACTCTTACTCATATTTGTCTCCATAGTTCTGAACATACAATTTCATGCTTCCCTTTGTTATGACATATACTTTGGGTTTGGGTACATTTACACGCGTAATGCATCCATAGATCTTTTTAAATTAAGCATGGTGCTTAGGTTAAAAAAGATCTCCTTTAATCAAAAATTCGACATGGTGTTGGATCTTGGTTAATGAACTTAGAGGTTTGCTGTCATGATCTTTGGGAGTATCTTATTTTGGAGATAAATAAAGGCTATGTTATTCATTGTTTCTTTATGTTAGCCTTGCTGGAGTAATGATGAGGTGAACAAATTAAAATAAAATAAAATAAATAAAATAAAATAAAAGTTCTCATAATAAAGGCTCCACGGTATTCTTGCCGATAGAGCCATGTTGTTGTTTTTGTTTTGTTTTTCTTTGTTTAAAAATACAGGTACAAGAATAAGTGTGGGGGAGATCTCTCAAGCATACAAGCACATCTACCCGAGATCTTCCCAAAGACAAATGCACGAACACCGAAAGCAATTCATGATGGAGAAGGACAACACAAACAACTACCATTAACTCCTTCCTCTTCAAACGGTGGTTTTGCGCTTTCCCTCTCTCACATCCTCCATAAAGTTTTGAGGTTTAAAAATTGAACAAATCAAAAAAAGACAAAACTTCCGGAAAACTCCATCTCTAGTCTACCAATTGAGAAATAGCATGCATACTCTTTATTCCTCGCCAAAAACCATACTTTGATGAGCAACTACCTATTAGGGACCCCATGTTCATCTAAACAATTGAGCTTTGAGATATGGTAGAATGACTTGACACTTGCTCTCTTATGCAATGAGACTTGGTTTTATCTTCGAAAAATTAAAATAAAGCATGCTCATGGTTTGATTTAGCCAAATCCTACCAAAGCCCCAATAACAACATGAATATCCACTATAGCTACTTCCTGCTGTATTGAGTTTTGTCGGAGCCCGTTGATCTCAAGTTGAGAGAGGTTCATACCCCCAAGATCGGAAAACACGTACACCCACATATACACGCCGATTCTCACAATGAGAATTGTGCACAACATGCACCCCTACCATCCACCAAATAAATACTCCATTCATTATACCATGATCATCTCCGGTTATCAAGAAAAAATGCAGAGAGAAGGATACAGGCTGCGAAAAAAAAAAAAAAAAGAATAAGAGATGAAAAATGAACACGTGTCCGAGGGCGAGTAGAGCCCACATCTCCAAAAAAAAAAAAAAAAAAGAAAAAAAAAAAATACGTATGAAAAGTAGCCCCTGTATCTCTCCAAAAGCATAAAAAAAAAAAAAAAAGGGAGAGATCATGAGTCAAGGAGTAACCACAAAAATACCAAAAATATTTTCCATACACTATTGCACATTTCGATCTAGGAGTATGGCTCCTCTTTCCAACGATCCGAGCTTGACCCGACAAAACATACAGAGGTAGGTATGCAACACTCCACTCCAAAAAGATCCACAAAACCCCCAAAAAGATAGGATGAGTGAGAGTGAAGAGTGCTTTGGTAAGGAAACACAAATCGCTGACTATGTGAGAATCAACCATGGAGCATTGCTACTTTATCTTAAAAAAATAATAATCAACCAAGTCTTTGCACATGAGTAGTAGCAAGGAGATACGATTTCATGACCGTTCCATTGTTCAATCGTCCCAAGAAAACATGGTAGCCACTCTTGAATGCTCACAAGGCGGGTGAGGCCCTAATAACTTGTATGCAGGTCTACATCTTGGAGATTGAACCACTTTAGTCCTCGTGCCTTCACTCGAGGACGAGTAAAGGGCTAAGTGTGGGGAGTTTGTTGACGTAACCAACGACTAATTAATACCGTCAACACAACACCAAAACAACCTAGAAATAGGATTTTTAACTAACGTATTCCAAAGTTTTGGTGTTTATTTGGACTTGCGGGTACAAACTCATGGATGATCACTTTGGGCCAAAAAGACAAAGAAAAAAGAAATAAAATCAATAAATAGAAAAAGGCCCAAAGGAGCAAATGGCAAGCCCAAACAAGAATCGCGAGGAAAACGCGTCAAAACCGGGCGGGCGCAGTCCCACCCTACAAGTTTTCGGGACGAATGGCGACACCTCACCAAAGCCGGGCGAACCGGCCCGCATTGGCGCTACGCACCCCTTGGTGCGCGCGCACCACTCGCTGAGGCGGTTCGCGCCCGGCTTCGTGAGGCGGTTTTGTTACCTTCAAAACGGTGAAACCGGCGTGCGCTAGTCGGTTTTGCGCAAAGAAGGAAGGTGTCCAATGACGGTTTTGGCTCTTTCCATGTGGGGAGAAGAATTTTCCAAAGAGCCCCCCTCTCCTCTACCTATAAAAGGAGGCCCTCTCCCCTCATTCAACATAGATCAAATAGATCAATTCCATACAACACAAGGAGGAGCCACAATGTAATAGAGAGGAGAGAGTTCCATTCTTGTTCTTCTTCCCCCTCTAATTTCTAATGGAGAGTGAGAGAGGAAAGGCTAGAGAGATCTTGGTTCTCTCTACACCGAGTCCCGCGGATAAGCCCCTCGGTGTTCCGCGGTTCCTAGGAGGACGGAGTGCCGGACTTGTCGGTACCCGCTTCGCTTGTACCTCTGCAAGCTACTTACACTTTGGTAAGAAAAGCTTGTGATTATCTTTTGGCTTATTGTTCTTCAAGTATATTTTCTTAGCTGTTATAGACTTGCGGGATTGGTAGTCGTACCTTCGGGTCGTAACTCTTGGAGAAGGAACTCTTTGACCGGGGAACCTCGATCGACCCAAGAGTTGTGGATGGTAGTGCAAACGTGGTGTTTGGGCTAGCGTTCTCCTACCTTTTGGCGGTGCATCCCACGGTTGAGGGGGTAGGCGGCTTGGTCGTGACAAGCCTTGTCCGTCCCTTGAAATCCCCCCACGTTCGGCTGCGTCGTAGAGCTAATTGCCGGACACTGTTCTTTGAGCGTGGGCCGGTGCCCGAAGCAACTTCTTAACAGACTTTAGAAATCCCTGCCTGAAACCTAAGCCATTAAAGATACCTCACTATCCATAAGTTATCCTAGGGTAGCCCCGCTCAAAGATTAGAGCGCAACCGCTCCTCGTGGAAAATACGATACCACTGAATACTTCCGGTGAAAGCTACAATGACAATTCCGTGCGCTTGCGGTTTATCTCGTGTGCGTTAAGAAACGTCAACACTAGTCGGCGGGAAGGCGAGGCACGGGCGGTTGTCTGTCGACCAACAAATAGCGTCGGCTCCATCGACCACACAACGGTGCTTCTACTGCGCATACGCCCTTTGCCGCTCTTGCCTCTAGCTACATACTCCCTCCACCTCAATGTACATGTGGTTTTTAAGGGATGGGGGGAGGGGGGGGGGAGTATCAAGGTAGTAACTAAATGACCTTCATGCCCCTATAATTTTAATGATTGCAAAGACAAAAAAATAACAATTTACATCGTATTTCTTTAAAGTCAACGAGAGGATAAGTCTTCTTTGTTTTTCCGATAAGTCTTCCCACCATATCTCATTTTTTTCATTTTCTTTATTCACGTCACGAGTACTAGTGGGAGGCGAGATAGGATCGATGGATGGATTGTTGGCGTGCCCGGGTGCAAGCTAAAACGACTTGTATTTTGAAAATTTTTATGGGTGCTACAATGACATGTATTGCACTACTATTGAAATGATTTTATGAGCAGGCGGCCATTTCTTTTCCGTGGCGGGCACAATTCGCCCCGCCACGAATTGAATTGGCCGTTTACCGCCGCAACGCTTGGCCACGGGAGGGGGCTTCGGCGTCGCGGGCGCCTTAACGGGGCCCGCCCGTGAAAAGTCTGCCATTATGCGTGGCGGCGCTTACCGCAACGCCCGCCCGCCACGCTTAACACATTTTGCGTGGCAGGCGCGTTGCGGGCGCCCGCCGCTGCGTCCTGGTATTTTGCGTGGCGGGCAAATTAAGTGCCGCCCGCGCCAAAATCCTCGCCCTATAAATTACGGGCGGTCGCCCCCTTCATCTTCTCCACGGATCTTCCTCTTCCAACTTGGGGGGGTTGACCCAAATTTTAACAAAATCTTTGATTTGGGACTTTTTAGCTTTAATTTGGGGGAGGAAAAGACACTAATTGGTCCGTAAAGACCTTTTTTCATCTTACTTTTGCTCTTTTTCATCCCCTTCTAGATCTAGATCTATGGAGGAGAGAGAAAATCGCCTTTCTCTGCTCTCATCCTCTCTTCTTCTTCTTTTTTTGGTTTGAGTACTATGTAACGACACTTAGCTTTTGAAGAGCACTGTGGATGGAGAGGCGCCGAGCCCAATTTGGATGTATGAGATAAAGAGGGTTGAGGGGCCGAATACTATGATGAGGTGAAGAAGTTTGTTGCTCGAGCGAAGCGACAAATGAATAATTCAAGAGCCCCATTATCCGTCCCTGCGCTCACTTGGAAGAATCAAAAGCTTTTGGTGACACCATGGTGCAATCTCACCTAATCATGCATGGTTTCGCCAATGACTATTTGGTCCGACTTTTCACGGCGAAAGAAGTTCCATCCTTCGATCCACCGGTCGATCCAAAGTACCGGGAAGTCCCCCTACCGATCCAAGACCGGAAGTCCACCGGCCGCTCCAATTCCGTCAGATATATTTGGAAGCACGGCCGACGATGACGATGACGGTGGTGGTGGTGGAGGGACGGCGAAAGCGTGAGAATCCTATGACACAGGCGAGGATGTCCGGTTTTTGAAGATTTGGTCAACCGACTCGATGAGGACGACATTCCGTTTGGGTGCCCGAGATGGTTGGAGAACTTCAAGCGGATGAAGCGAGCAACAATTGATCCGCTTTATAAAGACAAATCCCGGCGGGTTGCACAAATACCGAAGTTTTAACCTCAATTTGCCGCTTGTTGAAGTCTTGTCATGACCGGTCCGACACTAGCTTCAATGAGCTCGTAAGTTACCTTGCTACCACGTATCCAACGCCTAACAAGGTTCCCGCTAGTACGTGATCGTGCTAAGAAGTTGATCCGCCAGTGGCGATGAAACTCAAGAAGTTCGATGCCCGTCCCAACCATCGTGATCCTATATCGGGTGATCGCGACGGTGAATTTGACCAGTTGTCCGCCTTTGGGGCGCTAGTCGATACAAGCGAAATGCCGATGTCGCATGAACGATGACCTCGATGAGGAAGCGGGGCGGGCGAAAAAAAGAAGAAGGGGGTGAAGAAAACCGGTCGCGGCCGCGAAGAAGATCATGTCAATGCGGGGACGAGGAAGAGGAAGGTTACACGCGAGAGGAAACGTCCAAATACTGTCAATGTGGTGCCTTCCGGTCCACCGACGCTGCGAAGCTCTCTATATGGGAACCCCGAGGATGCTAAGCACATGACCTGGCATGCATCTAGCGATCGTGTAAAGGATGACACAGAAGCTACGACACCCCTTCGGATGCTAAAGCGGTGGCAAGACTTCGACGCCGCCAACCCCGACTTTGCGAGGGAGCCCGAGAACGTTCGGTTTGCATTGAGTACCGATGGAATGAACCCATTCGGTGATCCGAGCAGCACACATAGCACGTGGCGGTCATCCTCACCATGTACAATCTACCTCCAAATCTTTGTCAAAAAAAGCGGAGGTGCGTTTTGCTCACCATGCTCATTTACGGACCGGGCGGCCCGGCAATGATATAGATGTGTTCCCGGAGCCGTTCATGGAGGAGATGCAGGTACTATCGATGATGGGATCGATGGTTGATGCGCATGCATAGCGTAAGTTCACTCTTCGTGACATCATCTTTGTCACCATCACAGATTACCCCGACCTGTTTTCATTATCGGGCATTAAAGGAAGACCGCCTATGTAGCTTGCATCGAAGAAACCTGCTCCACTTACCTAAAGGGATCCACCAAAACGGTGTACATGGAACACAGACGCTTCCTCTACAAAGTAAGCATAGGTACGAGAGATGGAAAAATGAATATATACTTTGACAACAAGGACGAGTCGAAACCTCGGCCGGCACCGACTAGTTATGGTAAATGCGAAGGTGTTTGACATGGTGAAGGACTTGGAGTGCGAGTTTGAAAAGAAGAAAAAAGAAGAAAGATGATCAGAAGACGACACCTCAAGACAATGAAGCGAAAGAGGAATAAATTGGAGGAAGAAGCGCCCGTGCCGTTCCTTTCAAGAAGAAGTCAATTTTCTTGAAGTATCTAAAGTAATCGGAAGATAATCGCATACACCCCATGCGATCGACTATATGCACCTTGAGAAAAATATATTCGAAAGCACAATCAGTCTCCTAATGGATGTCAAGTCCAAGATGAAGGATGGTGTGAAGTCACGTCAAGATCTTGTTAACATGGACATCCGGCCGAAATTCACGCTACACGGCTTCGAACGGTAAAGTCCAACTCCCTGTGCGCGCCTACAACCTAACGAGAGATGAGAAGTTGGCTATGTGTCGGGTTGATTAGGGGTATCAAGGTACCGGCGGGTTTTTCTCTTCCAACATCAAGAGTCGGGTATCCATGAAAGACCTCACAATGCCGAACTTCAACGCGCCGCGATGCTCACATCATCTTGACGGTGTTTCTTCCAATTGTGATCAAAGTTATTCATCCAAAATACGCGAAGATGGTGGTCACAAGGTTGTCATACTTCTTTAACCAAATCACCCGAAGGTAATTGCCAAAGCAGATCTTCTGCTACCGAAAGAGTTCATCGCGCGAAA
Source organism: Hyparrhenia diplandra (assembly GCA_015847255.1). Lineage (NCBI taxonomy): Eukaryota > Viridiplantae > Streptophyta > Magnoliopsida > Poales > Poaceae > Hyparrhenia > Hyparrhenia diplandra. Next base: position 28,418 of record JADLZK010008811.1, on the reverse strand, counting down.
TAATGTGCGGATAGAGATGTGTTTCCCACCGTCGTTCTTTGACATTATGCCACACCTGATGATGCACATGGTTGATCGATAGAACAGCCGGGACCCGAAAGTACCTACAGGCGATGTGGACCACTGAAAGTTTACTAATGTCTACCCTCAATCGATTCAATCATAACCGCTTACCCGAGGGGCTCTATGATCGAGGCATACACAAGCCGGGGCCGCGTGAACTGGTGTCACGAAGTACATAAAAAGTATATATATATACGTGCTGATCAATATAAGTGACTGATTGTCATTGTAGTACATAAAAAGTATACATACTCCGTATGATCAATATAAGTTTTAGCCATATATATACTCTGTTAAGCCACGGAGGGAGTACATGCTAGCTTATAGACATATATGCACTCCGTATGCTTGATTTCTTATTGATTCCTCTTCCCTTTTTTTTCTCTTCTAGACTGAAGTCGATAGATACATACGGAGTATGCTATATAAGTGACTGATTGAGTGACAGATCACATAGTCACTACTAATTTCTCTGCTACATACACTACTACTTATTTGATTTTATGTGGCGGTTTTTTTTCGATTTTCCGTGGCGATATTTAGAACCGCCACCAATGGAAAATCCGCGGTGGCGGTTTTCCGATCCACAAAAAACCGCCACCGAAAATAAAATTTAAAAAAAAAGAAAAAAAGAAAAAAGGATCCGGGCCCAAATGGGCCCGGATCTGGCTCGCAGCCTAGGTCGGACGTCGCCGCCGTCCATCGTGGAGGAGGAGTCTTTGGGAGGAGCACGCGCCGCCGGGATGCGCCCGCGGCCTTGGCCGCCGTCGTGTCCGCCGGTGGAGCGGATCGACGCCCTTGGCCGCCGATGGGAGCGTATCCCGCGTCGCCGCCGCCGTCCCACCACGTGAGGAGCCGGGAGGGCGCTGGGCCGCCGGGATCTGCCGCGCCCGCCGGTGGAGGAGAGGGAAGCCGCCGATCCACCGCACCCGCCGGTGGGAGGAAAGGCCGCGCCGCGATCCGCCGATGGAGCCGCCCGCCGCCCGCGCCCAGCTGGCGGAGGGCCTCCCGCACCGCTCTTGCGCGGCCGGATCCGCCGCCGATCCCGCTGCCGACGCCGCCACTAGGGGAGCCCATGGCCTGCCGCTACAGCCGGAGTTGAAGAGGAGACGGAGGGGAGAGGTCGTGCTACCGAGAAACAAGGAGAGAGGGGGCGGTTCTCGATCCGGAGGGGAGAGTGGGGAGAAGTCGGGGAAAATGAGTTAGGGTTTAGAGTGTAGAGGGGCCTCATATATATATACCAGGACCTGTTATTGGGTTCAATGGGCTTTCAAAGTTTCTCGATTTGGGCAATCGATTTTGCGGTGGCGTTGAAAGCCCATTGAACCCAATAACAGTCCCGTATATATATGAGGCCCCTCTACACTCTAAACCCTAACTCATTTTTCCCCTCGACTTCTCCCCCACTCTCCCCTCGTGATCCGAACTGGGCCACAAGACTCGCCACAATTAATCGATTTTCCGTGTGGCGGTTATTATAACCGCCACGGTTAATCCTACTATTCCGTGGCGGTTTCCCAAATGACCGCCACGGAAAATCAATTGGAAACGTTGTGCAAAATCAATTACGTGAAAATCGGATATGTACCGATGGGATTATTTGGCAAATTGCCTCCCCCTTTATGTTTTGGTTCTCCTCACTTTTGCTTAGTCGTGACACTTTGCACAAGTATAACTCTATTTTGAGTAGCCCGTGTAATAGAACAATCCAATTTATACAAGCTCAAGTATATATATATATATATATGTTCCCGCTTAACACATTGGCATGCACAAACTTTCACTTATATAAACCCACTAGTCCACTAAGTATCACGAATGACATCGACAAATCAACTACACAACCAAGATTGCATGATTAAGCAAATACACCACTACCGGACACGCCTCGCTGCCGAAGCCGCGCTGGCGTTGCCGAGCACTTGAAAAGTCGCGCACTCGGCAACGCCGCTCTTCCCCGGCGGCGAAAAGACCGGCGCCGGGCGAAAGGCTGCGCTCTACAAAGGCTATCGTTTGCCAAGCGCCCGAGCTTTCGATAAAAACCGCCCGCTCGGCAAAGGAACTGCGTGGCGGCGGCGCCACTCGCAAACATGTCCGCTAAACGTCCGCCCCCCCGCCGTGCCATTGCTGAGTTCCCTGCCGTTTCCCACTCGGGGAAAAAACCTTCTTTTGCCGAAGCGCCACGTAAGGCGCCGGCAACAACCATGTTTGCCGCGCCATGGCTCTCGCTCGATGAACCATGTTTTTTTCGAGTCCACATTTTTCTCAGCTTTGGTAGGGCACTATTCACAACATATTGAAATTTTAGATTTTTTCATACTATTTGCTATATTTTAAAATTATTTATCCTTTTTTTGAATTCTTCTCGAAAAGGAAATTTGAACTACAAGTCATTTGAATAAGTGGAAAATTTGAACGGAAAAAAAAGATATTGTTGTTAGTGATTGTAATGTGAGGCCTCATGCAAGTACTCACATGAAATATCAAAGGCCGAGTTCAAGAAACACGATGGATTAGTTGCGGGTGGATTGTTTTAAAATTCTAAAAAAAACAAACCAAGTACGGAAATTACAAATCTTGTCCATTATCGTGATATGGTATGTGTAACCTATGAAACAAATTTGAGAAGATTTCTTTGGTGTTTGATTTTTACGATTGTTTGAAACCCGTGACATCTCCACATGAGTTCGTAGCTTCGGCCATGACGCCGGCAAAGAGCGCCAAGGTTCACCGAGCGTGATGGTGCGTGTCACACTCGGCAAATAGCCAAGGCATAGCCGAGCTCGGGAGAAGGGTCGCCGGCAATACTGATGAGACGTTGCCGAGTGTTTTTTTGGACGCCGGCAAAGTAAAAGGAAGAAATCCAAAAAAACATAAAAAAAAAAAACCTTTGCCGAGCATGACGGAGCACACTCGCAAAGTTAAAAACCGCGGACGTCAAAGACAACGTTAATGGTGCCCCCGACGCGGACGGCGACTATTGTCGAAGCGGGATTGGGCGCCGGCAAAGTTGTCGCGGAGATGCCGAGTGTGGGACCATAAAAGGAGCTCGGCGGAACTCTTTGCCGTCGGAAGTTTCGGCCGAGCTCCGTTCCGCCGAGAGCCGCGCTCGGTGAATGTCACACCCCCGCACTAGTAGAAATATGATCATGCGTGACCATTTGCTCGTGACGCCGCACACTTTTCGTCACAGAAGGATATGTCTTCAATGACGAAATGTCCATTTTCGCTATTAATGCGCGGTGATGAAATTTTGGCTTGAATATTAGTGACGATAGTAAAAATAAGGTCACAGAACACTTAAGGAGCTCGTCATAGATTATGTTTTGCTAGATAACATGGGATGCATGGGCCATAGTGGGTCGCTGCACAGTAGCTTGAGCCTTGCCAGTCGGCCCGCTCCATCCTTCTTTTGCAAAGTGGGCCACAGAACCCGTACCATCGTTTCTTGGGCCTATAAGGTTTTCAATTTAAATTCATTCAACCTTTTTTTTATAGTGGGTCGCTGCACGATGGATTGAGCCCGCTCAACAAGTAGCAAAACTCAGCTGCTTGGGGCTTTATGTTTTTTTCAAGTTGAAGAGCAAAAAAAAGGCATAGCGTAGGCTTTGAACTCAAGACCTCACGCAAGTCAAGATAAGAGTGTTACCATTGGACTACTCGTTCACTTTTGAGGAGGGATATAATTATGTTTTATTTCTAATTGTTCGACATGATAATAGCAAAATGGGTCCTTTAACCGGGTCGTGATCGTCATCCTTGGCGCATAGGTGATCGTGTTGGCCCCTTAATATTTCGGCAAAAAAAGATGCTTTAGGGGAGCTTCGAACTTCCAATCAGGTGTTTAACAGGTAACAGCATAACCACCAGGCTACGCTAAGTTTCTTGTTAAAGGTATGCAAGTTTCTTTATTTGATACTTCTAAACATGCATATAATATATAATTGTAGAGCACGCTTATTATGTAATACTAGCAGAGGGTAGTCAAGAGGAAATACAAATAAATTTGGATATAAACCACTAAGAAATATAGATGGATTTGCTTCTTTAATTATTACTGCTCCCTCCGTATTATTTATAGGGCGTCCAGGGATTTTTTGTTTTTTATAATTTGTTAGACGCAGCCTTTTTCGAGGTGAGAAGTGAAGAGGGCATCAGCATTTGTTCAGTAGGCATGGAACTCAAAGCGTTTTTGCAGCGTTTAGCATGCAAACATTTACTCAGCATGGTTGTTTTTTTTCCATCACCATGAGACATGAGACGCTATTGGTTAATTTCACCGGCCAACTGAAATATCATTGCCGTAGTACTCCTCCTCATCCTTGATATATATGACCTTCCTTGGTATACGGAATACAGGCTTCCATGCCCAACATATAATAACCAGAGGGAGTAATTATTATACAATAAGTATTAATTATATTGAAAATAATTATTACTACTATTTGGGAAAGTAATAAACATCGAGGCATCCGATCTCCACGGAAGGCATACGAAATCAGATTTATTTTAAATTGAGTACACTATTACAATCACGGATGGGATCGGTCTATTTGTTGCTGAATCACCCTGATATGATAAAAATAAAAAAATCACCCTGATCCTGATATGGGAGCACGTGTGACGCTGGTCGCCGTCCACCTCAGCCCGTACGTGTCGAGACTACCCAGCTCTGCCGCTTACGAACAACCGCCGGCCTGCATGCCCGAGAGAGCAGATAGTAGTACCATTCAGTTTCTATTTGAACCCGCTTGTAACTGACCTGATGAATCTAGGATCCACGCATGTCCCTGCATGATGCCGCAGCTGCCGGAGGCCGCCCGTGAGTTGATTTGAAGAAAGTGACACTACATATCTCACACTAGCATGAGCATCTCTACTACTAGCGACAAGGAAATGTGTGAGAGATGTGAGCCATTAATGAGGATGTGGATCACCACTGTCTTTGAATCAACTCAAAATTTTTTGTCAACATAGTACACCAAAAGGAGGTGTTTTTGCAAAAATTTAGATTTTTTAAGCTACATTTGGGTATTTTAACATTTTTATTGAATAAATTAACAAATAATTACAAATAATAGGTAAACTTGGTCTGAAAATTGCACGAATGCACACAACATCATAGTTTGTCTCTATAGACACCCCAAAAAAGTTTGAGATGATTTCAAGAAAGTGGCACTACACATTTCACACTAGCATGAGCATCTCTCTACTTGCGACTAGGGCGTGTGTGAGAGATGTGGGCCGTTGTGAGGATGTGTATCACCACTTTCTCTGAATCAACTCAATTTTTTGTAAACATGGTACACCAAAGGGTGGTGTCCTTGCAAAAATTTAGATTTTTTAAGCTACATTTGAGTATTTTAACATTTGTTGTTGAACAAATCAACAAATAATTATAATAATAGGTAAACTTGGTCTGAAAATTGCACGACTGCACACAACATCATAGTTTGGCTCCATAGACACCCCAAAAAGTTTGAGATGATTTCAAGAAAGTGGCACTACACATCTCACACTAGCATGAGCATCTCTCTACTTAAGTGACTAGGGCGTGTGTGAGAGATGTGGGCCATTGTGAGGATGTGCATCACCACTTTCTCTGAATCAACTCAAATTTTTTTGTCAACATGGTACACCAAAGGGAGGTATCCTTAAAAAAATTTAGATTTTTTTAAGCTACATTTGAGTATTTTAACAATTTTTGTTGAACAAATCAACAAATATTACAATAATAGGTGAACTTGGTCTGAAAATTGCACGAATGCACACAACATTATAGTTTTGGCTCTATAGACACCCTAAAAAAGTTTGAGATGATTTGAAATCGGGGATGGATTTGTATTTGTTTTTTTAAAAGGCTAAACTTTAAAAAAATCTTCCAGCTCTTAGTTTTATGTTGCAATTCAAAGACGGTATATATTTAATGTTTTTGAGTGATAATGAAAGGGAACCTCACCCATTGGATGAGATTTTTTTATACATGTATTTGGTAACTTAGTTTTATGTTGCAATTAAGCACAATAATTAATGTTTTTTGAGAGATAACTAAAGGGAGCCGCGCCCATTGGATAAGATTTTTATTTTACTTTATTTATACATGTATAGGGAGTATACTCATACGCATGCACATGAACCGGGCATTAATGTACGAGATTTAATACGAGTCATATGATTAATTTAAGCACATCTAAAATTCTTTTTGAAACTGATGCAGATTGTGTCGTACATAATTGCTTATTATAATATAAATTATAAAAATAAAAAGTACCCTAAATAGGTACAAAGGGGGGATTGAAAAGGAATATTATGCGAACCTGCCATTTTTTTATAAAATTTGGACCACTTTTCATTACTATTATTATTTTTTCTATAGAAATCACCAAATAAATCAAAATTGAATTGGATATCTCACGCTTGTTGAATGAAATATGAAATATAAAATTCCCGCGTCGATCTCCCGCCGGTCTATCAAACTCCAAATTCTAATTCGCGTATATACAGTCCCACCGGCAAAACACCCCCTCTCCTCTCGTCTCGTCTTCACCCCTCGCGCCGCCAACTGCCCACCACCGCCGGCCCTACACCTCTGACCTCACCTCCCCAGCGTTTCCCCTCTAGCTTCCCATCGACAAGGGTCAGATCCGGTCAGGAGCACGGTGATTCAGGTGGCACCGTGGAGATCCCCTCTCCTTTGGCTCTCGGATCTAGATGTAGAAAGGGCAAGTTGATTGTGGAGGACATGTGCGGGTACTGGTGGAGGACGTCCAACACTCCCCGGGGCGGCCGTCGTCACCATGCCGCGAAGGCGACATCAGTCCGGACGCCCTCCATAACTGTGAAGTCGCCGCGTCGCACAACTACCGCGAGGCTGCGTGGATCCCGGGTGTACGCCCTCAACTCGATCGGCGCCGGGGACTCTGTCCTCGAGTGGCGGCGGCCACTCTCCCTCGACCCTGCAGCAACAGCAACGGCGTCCTGTTCCTCCGCGTGGACAGCGGCTCCTCCCGGTGGATTCTGCTGCGACAACAAAGCAGGCGGTCGTGCGGTCTCCTCTAGGCAGCTCCCCTCACAGGAAATCCTTCTTGAGATTAATTTGTTTCATTTTCCTCCCCTCTCTATGTTGTGTGCAGATTAATTTGTTTGATTTCCTCACAATTTGCAATACATGAACTGTGCGTGTCAGGGTGGTGAAGGACTGACGGCCATGGACGTTCCGCAGTGATTCATTGTCGAGCACCATCCCTCCACCTCAGCCTCCCCACGTCCCTCCTCTACAATGATCTGATGGCTGCCATCCAGAGCAGGACGATGAGGATGAGTACCTGCTGGGGGCTGGTGACCTGGATCTGTTGCTTCCATGTGCTTCTTGTTAAGCATTGGTATTTTTTTTGTTTTTCCTGCAAATTCTAGAACGACACTGTAACTCAGGCCCCAAATATAATACATTAAATTTACAGATTTTCTAATGGTCTTAATTGACATTGCAATATTGCAAACACATCACATCATTTATTGTATTTTTTTCCATGGAATTAATTTTAGGAAATACTCTACTGTTCTCCCGAGCAGATCCTGTGGGTGAGATTTCCACGCTATGCGGAAGGTGACCAGGTGGGCATCCTGTGCAATGTCAAGCAACAGCCACTCCTGTGCATGACATTTCCATTCTAATATTTATGCATAATTTTGATCTGAGCCATATGCTGATTGTAGTAGTGCTAAATGGCTGCATGTGGTTGTTTTGGATCTCAACTCTTATTTTTTTACGCTTCATGCTAAAATTTCTATGCTCTTGGATATTTATATGCTTCTTGATAAAGTTCAACTTGTTCTTTAAGATCGAGACCCTACGCAAGCAGTACGATCCCCTTTCCCTTTCATCTAGACCCTCTCTACTCCCCTCCTGATTTTGGTTCGATCGTCTGTTCATTTCTCTGCAGCGACTGGGCAAGTTGAAGCCAGTGGAGGTCCTAAAGACAAAGGAGTGCATTTTTGGGGCAGGTCAAAACTGGCGTGGAGGCAGGTCTGATTTTCCAAATGATTTGAACAGGTTAATCTATCTATTGTTGAGTCTTTTTCGGTTGAAAAGATAATGTCATTGTCAAGCTCCATCGTGGCTTCACATATGTTGAATCTGTTAGTCTGTGTGTATATATCAGAACTGTGTTGCATCTACCTATTGATGATCGCAGGCAGTAATTCTTACCTAGCTGCCTAGCAAAACAACAGGAGGTAAGTTTCAGATGATTCAGTATAAGTTGTAGTTGTAGCATTAAACAATTATAAATTATGAAGTGGGTACTGATTGTTGTTTGTTTTGCAAAATAGGTTGTCTTCAGGTTTATGGGGTTGGCTTCCGATGGTTATGAGGTCGTGGCCTGTATTCGGGATTCATGGCATGCTCGGCCGTCTAGCACTTTGTTCGTCTGTTCAACTCATGTCCGGTCAGACTCAGGACTATGCACGAGCTCAACTCCAAGTTTCTCTCGGATTTTATCCACCATGCAATATCTACTAGGAGTACTTTGTTCTGTCCACTATAATTTGTAAAAATGTGATTGATATGTATGTACTCGATATAGCTAGTATGATGTGTTCTGTCCACTTTTTATTTGAACTATGAACATCAGCCACTTTGAACTGTCCACTTGATTCAGTTAACAAATGATATGTATGTGTTCTGTCCACTTTTTATTTGTCCACGTGGACCAATGAACAGCAGGGCGTAGTTGCCACGTAACGCGACACGTCATCAGCCACATCAGCATCCTATGTGGCAAACACCACTAGTTATGGCGATACCCTAAAGCAATTGGTGACCAAAACATGGCGTCATAGGGCGAGCAGAGGCGCCGTTAACGGCGCCCGTCAAGACGCTGTCGGGGCGGCCCGATGGTGACGAACACGGGGGCATAAACATGACCAAAATAGATCGTCAAAGAATGATTGCACATCTTTGGCGATGGACTTATCGTCATTGAATGGAACAACATCTATGACCAAATTTGGTATTTCGTCACACATTAACAAATGTGACGCGACCCCAATGGCGATATGATTTTTAGTCACAAGGTCGTCCGCGGGTAACACTATGTGACCTTTCTGACACATACAGTGACCAAAGGTGAACGTCATCCATGATCATTTTTCTACTAGTGCCGATTTATCAACAAACCAGAGTACTATCTATATGTGTGCCCAGGAAGTCAAATCACACATATAGCGACAAAATTGGAAAATACCAAGAGACAATGCTTTAATATAACAACCATTATTAGACCAACTTACATATCAGAGTAGCGGAAATGTAGATTCTAGTCTTCAAAGCGAAGCCTCGAGCCACGAGGGGACGGTTGATTTGGGGGTACACACGCCTAGATCTTCTCACCAAACTCTCTAGCTCCGTCTTCTGGTACCCGTCCGGGATTTTCCAAAATTTGAAAAGTAAAGCAAGCGTGAGTACATATCGTACTCAACAAGCATAACATAGGGTTATGAAGCTCAAAAGGCTGACACTGGCTTACTGCGTTTAGCAGTTTTAATAAATCAAGTTTTAGCTTTTAATATCATTAAATTCTGCTTAAGCCCCTTATCCCACATGATCATAAACATGAGTATCATCTTGCCATCATTGCCACCACAGTTAACCATTCTCATCATCATATCCATAAATCCATCTCTGTCATCCATTATCATAGTAACCAACTATTCTGTGAGTTTTCCGGGCCGCTCGTGACCGTGAGCACAACTGATATATCAGTTTGATCAAACTCTGCTTGCAGAGGTGTACACTTTCACCGTGGAGCCGTGAATTGCCCTTTCGCCCGAGGTCCGTCGACCTCTTAACCCACTCCCAAGGTAGGTCGGCAGGGTTCACTATGAAGCCTTTCACAGTTCCGTCTAATAAGTTAGGGCCGCTAGGTTTCCTCGGCAGGCAGATATAGAGAACCCCCTTTCACATGGCACACTCCCTCGGGGCTATACACACGTGAGCGAGAAGCATTACTATACCCAAAGTGGCAAGGCCCTTGGCGCCCTCTAGGGGTAACCTCTAACAAGCTAGACAAGATCCCAGGTGCTGAGCTAAAACCCGAGCCATGTAGCCCTCACGGTACATACTATAAATCCCAGCTTTTGCCTTCTGAGATAAGTCCTTACGGAGGGCCAAGAGATCGCTCTCTCGCCCTATAGTCCGGTTGCCATTATCTTCCTTTATCTCCATTCTCATATCCATAGTCATTAGATCATGTTCATTTATGTTGAGCACTAGCAAACTACCCACAATGCAAGTATCCCACAGGTGTCAAGGAATAGGGTATCAAATTACTAGGGTAACCTTAGGGGTAACAAATTAAGACACATGCAAAATGATTAAATGATTATTAAGATGAATAGGACAACAAGGAGGATCCCATGCTATACTTGCCTTGAACTTAGATCCTTCTTCAAGTCCAAACCTTCAATGAATTCCTTGTTGTTCGTCAACTCCCTCTGGATTACCAGCGTAAAGCTCATCGACTAAGCGATCAACAAGGCAACAACACGCATTCCAAGTGCATTCATACAAGACAAACATAGCTATAGTTAGAACAGTACACCAACAGCATGGAACCGATATAAAAGTTTGTAAACAAGTCCTACGTCTCGCTACGAACACGTAGACGTGAAAATCACGAAAACGGATTTATAACGTGCAAACTATGATAAAAACAAGGTTTCCTATATATGAATGAATACTAAACCTAAACTCGAAATTTACCAGATGAAAACCTACTGTATAGTATGACTAACACGTAGGGAATTTCGCTACGAATCTAACGCAAGTCGAGCGGGTCGATTCGGAGTTAAAATGAGCATTTTATAAGCATTTGAATGCAGTGGTAGTTTGGTAAATAGACTGAACTCGATTTCGAAATAAAATAAATTGGAAATCAGAAATTGGATTCGGCCAGGGACTAGATTCGTAATTAGCAGGAAGTGAAGGGACTCTTTATGAAGTTTGCCAGCCCGAAGAGGTATCCTTGAATGGGAGCCGTCGATCAAGAAATCTGCGGCTCCGATTAGAGATGGGGAGGGAGAAGAGGGGTTCCGGCCGGCTACAGGACCGGCCGCGGCGGTGCCGCCCTCTGCTCGCGGCGGAGGATCGCCGGCGAGCGCGGGGGAACGACCTACGGGCCGCCGTTTCGCGAAGCAAAGGCATGGGGCGAGAGCGGGGATGATGGCGAGTCCATCACAGAGCACGGTGCACGCGGAGATAGGCTCCAGCGGCACCCGCCATGGCCGGTGGCGGCCAAGCTCGCCGGCGCGCGGCGGAACGGGCGTTAGGGGTCACAATTCGGCAAGAAAATCCCATGGGGAGGAAGAGGAGTTCAAGGCGAACCTCACCGCGGCTTGAATCGGACGGAGGCGCGATGTAGGCGGCGGTGTACGGCGACCGGCGGATGGCGGCTCCGGCAGCGAGCACTGCGGGCGCGATTGCTGCAAAATCGCCGACGACGGGTGAGTGTGAGGCAATTTTTCGACAAGAGAAAAGCCTGAAAAGCCTCGGGTTGTTTCTTACGGATGGACGGAGCTTCGACGGCGGTCGAATTCCGGCGGAGAGGGGTAGAACGCCGACGACGAACGCGGCGGCACCGGCGGCTTCTGTGCGGACGCGAGAGCGCGGTTATGCTGTGCGCGACAGCGAGCGTGGAGCGAGAGCGAGGAATGAACTGGAGCGGGGAAAAGAAGGGGCAGGGCGCGGGGATGACGCTCGGGCAGTTGTTGCACGCGAGCGGGAGCGCGACGCGGTGTGGGAACGGCGGTTGCCGGCGCGCGGTGGTGCGGTGGTTTCCACGGCGCGTGCGGGAGCGTGAAACAGAGCAGCGAGAGGAGAGGGGAACGAGGAGGCAGCGGTTTCCACCTCCAGCTGGGCCGGGCCGGACCAGGAAAAGGAAGGGAATGGGAGGGAAAAGGAGGGCGCCTGGGCCTGGTTAGGCAAATGGGCCAGCAGGCTCAAATGAGAAAAGAGGGAGGGAAATTAAGAAACCCTTTTCTTTTTATTTTCTAACCTTTTTGCAAAGCAATTTTCAAATGAGTTTGAATTCTATTTCTTAAACTAGACTTCAAATCTATTATCAAATCAGGTTTTCGAAAACCAAAAGCATATGATAACTTTTAGAAATTTATTATCAATTCTTTTTAAATAATATAACTTAAAATCAAAAGTAGGTTTTCTTCTCTTTTTTTAGGTTCAAAGCCCTTTTTAAATGTGGGGGTCTTTTTTAATCAATTTGAATTTGAGTCAAATCCACACAATACAACAAAATCAATGCACCAGCATGAATGAACAAAAATGTTTCTAAGCCCTATAATAAATTTATTTTAATTAAATTAAAAGGTTTATGTTCCTATGTTCTCATGAGCACAAAAATGCAAATTAAATCAATTTTTCTCTATTTCAAAAATATGCAAATTTTAGGGTGTTACAGTGAAGCCGTCGCTGAGCGGTATACGGAACTTCACCGGCGCCACGGGCGCTCGGCGGCGAAGGACGCAGCGTCGGTAGTGCACATCAGATACACGGAGTTGCGGTGGAAAATAATATCACAAATAATAGTACAAGTTATAGTCTCAAATTGATTCGTGGAAACAACATGGTTTTCAAATGATTACATTGAGAAGGAATGAATTAATGAATTAGAGATGAATTCACAAAGACAAATGAGAGGGATTTCAAAGGGATTGGAGCTGGATTCACAAGAGAATTTGACGAGAAAAAGGAAAAGGAGTTTTCCTTTGGAGACTCAAGAAATTTTGGAAGGAATTTCGAAAAAAGATTTGAGAGGAATTCAAAAAGAGATGAGAGGAGTCACAAAGGTTTGAGAGGAAGTTGTTCACAATTTTTTGCAGTCCAAACTAAAACCTTAAACTGACTCAAGAACTTGGCAAACTTCTACAAACAATTCAATGAATGGAGCACTTTATTTATAATTTGTCGTCTTTAGTTTGACCTAACAACTACATGCTTCACATATTGCAAGAAAAATTTTAAAAACTTCACATTTTTGGTTTGCACAAAAACCCAGGATGTTACAGTCCTTCTCGGCATTGTTCCAGTCATCTCGGTGGCAGGGTTTCTTCTTTGGTGGTATGGTTCTTGTGTTAGAATTTAATAACCTTAAACCGTTAGAACACCTAGTACATACACTTACACTTAATCACACTTAGATTTACAATAACGTGTGGGTCGAAAGATGCCCCGAGGGTAATGCCTAGTAGCCAGGTTTGATGTTCCTGTTCTTATAGTCCATATTGATTGGATCCTTTAAGTTATTATTTTTTTTGTAGATGCTATATTTAACATGTAGTTTGCAGTTTTGAATTATGACAAGTTCAGTCACCACTCATGCCTTCACTGTTGTTCAACCTATGATGCTTATGTTCCGGACAAACTTTTATACACCAGCAACTTCGTCGTGCGTATACTTGTACGTGTATAGCAAGTACGTGCATAGCAACTTACATGTACATCTATCAGCAAACTATATATGTCACTACGGGAAACAGGATCTTCGCCCGACGGGACTTTGCGTTTCGCCGACCGCCTGAAAAATCTCACCGTCGGCGACGATTTCTTCGCCGACCGCCCGCGTTTAGCAAAAGACACCCGTCGGCGAAGAAGTCTTCGCCGACCGCCAAGTGTTCGGCAAAGGACAACGCTTGGCAAAAGCACTCTCTTTGCCGGCTGACCAGCGGTCGGCGAAGAAAACCCGTCGGCATTCTTGACGCCAACGTAACGGTTAAGCATCACGCACACCGCCCGACTTCGTAACCGTCGGTCGTCGGCAAAGATCAACATCTTCGCCCGACCGCCCCACCGTTCGGTTCTCGGCGAAGTGTATTTTTTTAATTATAAAAAAAGCGATTGCCAGCGTTGCCACGTGTCGTGGGAAAAAATACCGGCGTCGGAACCGCCGAGCACTTTGGATATGCGGCGGTCGGCAAAGGTGGTCTTTGCCGAGCACTATCCCATCGATTAACTTTCGGCAAAGATTGCCTTTGCCGAGCACTTTTCCGCTCTCGGCGAAGTATAATTTTTTTTGATTTTGCCGTCACAACTTTTTTACGTGCCTTAGCTACAGTACATGGAGTTCGTTGTTCAAGTTTGGAATTTTTTTAAAACTTTTACTATATTTTATGAGTTTTCATGTTATATTTGAATTTCTTTTCGAAAACTAAAATTTGAACGCAAGTGATTCGAATAATGGATCTAAATGATTCAAAAATGATAAACATGCTTGTGAGTCTATATTGAGTCCTCATCCATGGCGGACACCAAAATTCGAATATCTTGTGCGCGAAACACGTCGACTCACTTGCTTGGGTCGATTGTTTTAAAATTCTATAAAATACAAGCGGAGTTGAAAAATCATGAAACTTGGCCGAGTTGTCCTTATATCACATGTGTACACTATGAAAAAAGTTTGAGTCGATTTATGATGTTTGCATCTCGGGTGGCGATTACCAAGACATCTCCAAAGATGTGATACTTGAAAACTCAAGTTGAGATGTCTAGGTTTTGCGATCCGAGATGCAAACTTGCATGAAACCTTTTGAAAATTTTTCCACGGTTTAAACATGCAATATAACGATGACTCGTCAAATTTCATGAATTTCCAACTTTTCTTTTCTTTTTTAGAATTTTAAAATGATTCAGCGCCGCGCGGGGAATCGAAATGTCTCAAGCACAAGATCTTTGGATTTTCTCACGTGTCCATAGATGAGGGCGCAAAATATACTAACAAACAAGAATATCATTTTTCCAATCACATAATTCCATTTTTCTAAGGACCTGCAGTTCAAATTTTAGTTGTGAAAAAATATTCAAGTAAAAGAAGGAAAGTATTAAAAAATAGTAAAATGTGCGGAAAATGTCCCATTTTTTGTCACGTACTTGTAAACACTCTATCTAAGCTACAGAAAAAATTTGAAGTGAAAAATCCAAAAAAAAAAAAAACTTTTTGCCGAGAGCGCAAAGTTGCCCTCGGCGAAGTCTTCTTCGCCCGACCGCCGGAACCTTTTGGCGGTCGGCAAAGCCTTGGTCCCGCGAGCCCCGCCCAATCGTCCTTTAAAAAAAATGGAAAACTTTGCGGCCGCCAGCGGATCCGAGGGCGGTCGGCAAAGCAGCGTTCGTTCAAGCCCCCCCCCGCCATGTCGCTTTTTGAAAAAAAAAAAAACGAAATCGTTGCCGACGCGCCACAAGATTTGGCGGTCGGCAAAAGCTGCCCTGGTCGCTTTAAAAAAAAAAAAAAATCGTTGCCGGCGGCCCCGGATCCGTTATCGGCGAAGAGTGAAAATAAAAAAAAAACCAAAAACCCAAACCCTATCCACTCACTCATCTCACACACTCACCTCACCGCACACACACACACATGAACACACGCGCCTCACGCACCACGCCGCCGCCGCCGCCCACCGAGCCGCCTCCCCGCTTGCCGCCGCGCCTCCCCCCCCCTTGCACCACCTCCCGCCCCCGGCCGCCGCGCCGCCGCCTCCGCCCCGGCCCCCGCCGCCGCCGCCTCCCCCGTCGGCACCCGGCCGCCCCCCGCCCCGGCGGCGTCGCCGCCACCGCCCGTTCCCGGCCGCCCCCTCGCGGCCCCGGCCGCGCCCTCGCCCCGGCCCGCGCCCACCGGCAGGTTGGAGCGCCAGCGCCCTTGGGCGCCGCGCTGCAGCCTTTAGGCTGCCGGCGCCCGCCTCGGGCTGCCCGGCTTGGGCCGCGCGGGGCCCGCCGGACCTTGGCGAGAGAAAGGGAGGAAGAGGGGAAGAGGAAGAGAAGAAGAGGGGGAAGAAGAGGAGGAAGAGGGGAAGAGGAAGAGGAGAAGAAGAGGAGGAAGAGGGGAAGAGAAGAGGGGAAGAAGAGGAGGAAGAAGGGGGAAGAGAAGAAGAGAGAGGAGGGTCCTCGCCATACCGGCTGCGCCATCCTCCCCTCGACCACCCACGCCCGACCCGCGTGCTCCCTCAACCACCAACCGCACAAAAGGTATGACATGAAGCAATTAGTAGCTAGTGGTAGTAGTTGATATGTGGACATGTGAATATGTATATGTATATGTATATGTATATGTATATGTATATGTATATGTATATGTATATGTATATGTATATGGATATGGATATGTTAGTGGATATAGTAGTTGAGAATGTGCATATGGATATGTGGATGTTGGCCATCGTGCCATGTTTTTTTCGGGCATCGAAAAAGCCTCCCGTGTAGGGGAGGTTACGCCAAAATTTCTAATTTATCTCATATTTTTTTTTCTTTCACGAGAAAAAGAGCCCGTCGAAGTACCTCGGCGTCCCCCCCGATCTTCTTCCTCTACGTTGTGGGTCTCCCACGCTTTCGCCGCCTCACCACCGCCACCCCTAGGTATGACTATCCCCTCGCTCCGATCGCATGGTCATAGATCGCGTAACCTAGTTAGGCGTCTCCCGTCCGAAAGAGATACGGTTGGAGGTATGGATTTCTTTGAATATCTACGACCGTATGCTGTTTGGGATTGTCCACGTTTTTGGACAGCCCACGGATACGTAGATGGGTCGATTTCCATGTTGACAAATATGACGAAGGCGGAGAAACGCTCCGGTGGGGACGATGATCCCGATTACTTCTAATACATGTAATACTATGTTATTTTGTTTTTTCTTGTAATTATATCTTATTTATATTTTGATTACAATGCATGTAAATCTAATTATGCCTTGTTTATGTTTTGATTACAGGTGATCGAACAAAGATGGCGGGAGGTCGTGGAGGTCGTGGAGGTCGCGGAGGTCGACGCGACCAGAGAGGTCGTCCGTGCCTTGACCGGGGATTTACAACCCGGGCGAAGACAAAGGTTGGAGCGGCGGAGGGTTCCTGAGGCGGCCTCCTCGTGTCGAGAGGCCTCCGGCTCCCACGCCCGTGGCCGAGGTGGAGGAGGAGGGCGACGAGGAGGAGCTGGTGGCGGCGACGCCCGAGCGTAGCCAGCGGGACCCACGAGGGCGGGGGACGACAGCGCCCGCCGCCCGGCGTCACCGGCGGCGGGGAGGGGCAGCGTCGGTGGCTCCAACCCCTCCGGTGGGGGTTCGGACTCGGCGGCGGCAAAGAGCTGCGAAGGTCTACTTGCGAGGCCCCTCACGACTCCCTCGGGCTCCCGCTCCATCACAACCGCCACGTGATTCGCCCCAAGGGACAAGGTAAGTAGATTTAGATGCGTACCTCATTGTCTTCATTATGCCTACTTCATGTCTTCATTATGCCTACTTCGAGTGAAACTAATATCGTGTCTTCATTATGCGGGAGCTGGATCGTTGTGTCGGGCGGTGACTCACGCAAGCCCGCCCGGCATCATCGGGTTCTTTGTCGCGGCGGCACTACCCCCAAGCATCGTCCGCGTTACCACGGGCATACGGGGCCGGCCGCTGGCTGGCCAGCCTACTACCAAGGAGAAG
Source organism: Hyparrhenia diplandra (assembly GCA_015847255.1). NCBI lineage: Eukaryota > Viridiplantae > Streptophyta > Magnoliopsida > Poales > Poaceae > Hyparrhenia > Hyparrhenia diplandra. Next base: position 10,880 of record JADLZK010008811.1, on the reverse strand, counting down.
ACTCGGACTACACCCACAAGGCGGGAGCGGGTGCTCACGGAGTTTTGGGTAACTTCGACCTCGCGCACAAAGCCTTTTCTCAATACATCGCATTCTTGAAACCATGAATTTGATATTGTATTTGTATGCGAGAACTTCTTCAAATCACGAGGAAGGACAGGAGGAGCTAGGCGCAAGGGTGCTTGAGAACGCCTGCAAAAAACAGCGTCACCGATATGCTTTTGGATGCAAAGCACCGGCCATCATAAACTACCATGCAACGGTCTTTGGTCGAAAAGTATCAAAGGAGGATGCAAGGACTATGATGTTGACCCGCGAATAGTTCTTGGAGGTACATGAACAACACTAAGCGGTGCTTGTTTTGAGATTTAATATAGTTAATGTGATCTTCTAATCTGACCTTTTTCATGACGTGTAGATGAAGCCAACTTGGTTCTGCGACCATGGGGATTCTTTGGGATCGGATCGTGGACAAGTGGTTCACGGAGGAATGGCAAAAGGTGCACGAGGATGCCCTGGACGGGCGTTTGGTGATGCAAGGTCCATCACACCACCAAGGCGTCGGAGCCTTGCGGGGTACAAAGAATTATGGGTAAGCGCTTTTCTTTTGTTAAGCTCAATCTTATTTTATCGTCCTTCCGGCTCACTAATCCTCTTCCTTTGTTTCTCACAGGTGAAGACACATCCAGGCAAGACCTGCGGCGACGGCGGGCCTTACGCATGTCGCACAAGAAGAAGAGGGCCCTCGGCGTTTCCTATGGCGTCAACGCGACCTGCAGAGGCGTCACGGCAACTCCGGTGTGGGCCAATGGATCGTTGAGTACACGGCGGCGACTTCGGCGAGAAATATGGGGAGGACTACGATCCGGGCGCCCATGACATTGATACGGACATCGTCATGGCCACTTTTGGAGGCAAGAAGCATGGGAGGTTGGGCGTCGCCGGCCAGCATCATCGACAGCTCCGGCTTGAGACTCTCCAACGTCCGAGCACGGAGGGCGGACCGCGGACCCGCCCGATACGGCCCCGAGCAAAGCGTGGCACGGGGCCGTTTCGGTGCCCTTGAGGTGGAGGCCCGGCAGCTAGCCCGGCGGCTAGCGGGAGGAAAGGAGGCGCCGTCGGGAGGTGGAGGCCCAAAGAAGACAATGGCGGCCAAGTTCGAGGAACTTACTAGGTTCCTTGCCACGACAGGTGGATTGAGTCTCGCCACACAGGCTCCTAGGTCCGGGCGTTCCACGGTGCCGGACTCAGGCCGTTAAAGGTACTCCCGTGAGTATGATAGCAAAGAGTTTCGATTTTCGTTTCAAATAATCATGTCTAACACCCGCAACATTGTCTTCTTTGCGCAAGGCTTCCACTCCAGGATCGGCGGGGTCGAATCAGCCCTTTGCAGGTGCTCCGTGTTGAGCAAGGCTTCCGTCCCGAACCATCAAGTTCCACCTTTCCCACCCTTCCCGCCCACCGCATGAACTTGTGAGACTCCCAGCGACTTCTCTGGATCATTTGTGGACTTGTTTCTCTTGTGAACTTGATGTTGGACTTGTGGACATGATGTTGGACTTGTGAGACTTCGATGTAGACTTGTGCAACTTGTTTTATGTGATATATCGTTGTGTTTCATGTGCGGATGTGTTCAATGCGATATATATATGTTACGTGATTGAATGGATGAGATATATATTATACATGTGTTAGTTTGTCAAGGGGAAAGCGAAAACAAAAAAAAAATAACATTTTTTTTCAGGGCTTCGCCGGCGCGATTGCTTTCGGCGAAGGTGGCTTTGCCGACCGCCCTGCGCAATTGCGGTCGGCAAAGCTGGGAAAAATGGCGGCTGCGGCCCACATTCATCGCCGCCGACCCGTTATCGCCCGAGGCGGTCGGCGAAAGGTAACTCCTTCGTCGAGCATCAAGATTGTAGACGGTCGGCGAAGATTTTTTAAAAAATCAGATTTGCCGAGCACCTCTATGGGCGGTCGTCGGCGGCGATTTTTTAAAAAATTAAAATAAACCTTTGCCGACCGCCCCTTGGCGGGCGGTCGGCAAAAAAAAAAAAACGTCTTCGCCGACCGCCCCAAGAGGCGGTCGGCAAAGATGGCGTAACGGACGTCGACCCGGTGCTCCGTTAACGGCTACTTTTCTTCGCCGACCGTCGTCTTTGGTAGTCGGCCGAAGGCTACGCCGAGAGGTGGTATTTTGGGGCTGTCGGCAAATCTCTTATGCCGACCAAAATTTCCCGACAGGTCTTCGATGAAACAAAAGCGGTCGGCGAAGCCTTCGCCGACCGTTTTACGGCCTTCGCCGACCGCTGCGACCGCTCGGCGAAGGACCAGTTTCCTGTAGTGTGTATATTGGTACATAATAATTTTTATCAATTTCATCATAATGAATATAATCATAATTGGTAAATTGGTAGATAATGCAACACATACTACACGGCCTGAGTCATTCCTATCTTTACCTCCCTGTCGGCTCGTCCCATGTCCTTAACCCACTACGGCACTATCCTCTGTTGCATAGCCTTGCCTTTTATAGTCACAGTATTGCGTACGCAATATAGGCAAAGTATGTTTTGGTCCAACTCATATTTAATTTTGGCCAGGAAAGCAGCCTAGCCTACTCCCCATACGCACCATGTTTGCTCGCGAAGTTATGGCCTGTTTAGACACATGAATTTCATAGGATCCGTGTTGGAACTTCACACGAATCAGTTCAGTTCTGCAAGGAAAACGCAGAATAGGGAAATTTTCCAACTTTCCAAAAAGGACTTTAGCCTCGTCGCTTGTTAGAGTTTGCATTGTTCTATCTTCTCTTCCTACATCACTGGACATGACTGGGAGAATTGACGCATATGGCCCTTGGGATCACTATTCTGTCCGACTATTTTGGGCTTGATCCACATATTTGTTGACGCGCCGCGCAGATATAGTTGACTTCCTCATGCCTGCCAATTCTACATGGTTTGAGTCATAAACCTCACATTATCTGAAAGCAAGATGCCATCCGATCCGTCCCCATTTTATCTCCATAAGATAGCACGTACTAGCACAGGTGTAGGGCTGGGGTAGGAGACATGGAGATGGAGGGAGCTGCCTCATCGTGTGTACGATATGCTCCGCTGCGCAGACCTCCGGCTGGAACTCATCCGCGTGCTGAAGGCCGAGCTCACCACCTGGTCTTGGCAGCCGTGTCAAGAACATGGTGAAGATGGAGTCGGCCGGCTGGGTTGGTGGGCGGCGACGTAGGATGCCGAATAGCCGTTAGCGAGCAGAGAAGACAGAAGCACCGCCGTCCCCGTCCACGAGCGGCAGGGGAGCAGCGCCCACCTGCCCGGGAGAGTTGTGGCCCGGAACGGCGCCGCCAGCGAGGAGAGGCGCCCGCGAGCGGCCGACCGGTCTGGGAGTGGCCTCGCGTGCGCCGCCATGACCGAGAGCTTCACTTGTTGCTCACATGGTGACCGATGGCAGCTGCGGTGGAGCTTCCTGATCTCCCTGTGCGTGGAGCGAGAGGAGCTACAAAAGGGATGGGTGAAGAGAGCTACAAGAGGAGAGATTAGATCCGAGAGATTTTGGGCTGGGGATGCTGGAGCTGGGAGATCACCGGCGGCGACGGCGGCGCTCCATGGAGCGGTCGCGTGCTGCAGGGCCGAGAGCTCTCTCTGCAGAGACGATAATAACCAAATGTGTCTTGAGTAACCAGCTCGTGGCCCAGGCGCCATGTTCATGCCCTAGAGAACAGGTCCATCTAAAAGCTAAACATGTATCCACCACTTACAAGTTTTTTTTTGAAGAAACAGGAGGGGGCTCCCCCTACTAGGCTTTTATTGAAAATGAGTACAATTTACAATGAAAGTTCAAGAAACAAAAAAAAGGGCAAAAGAAAATGAGAAAAGTTACAAATGAGATTGTAGCCATCTATCTAAACATATTCTATGGTTTCCTTTTGCTCTTAGAATAACTAGAGCAAACTCCTTCTTGAAGACCTCCTTACAACGCCAGAGAGACTGAGAAATTCCCCTGAAAATCAAATCATTTCTCATGGTCCAAATGGACCAACACATGGTGACAATTATTTCCATGAAGCAGGAGACACTGAGTTGATCTTTGAAACACTGGACAATAGTACTTGGATCATTAGAAGCAGGAGCAACGATAGAAACCATATTCCACACACTGTTGAAAAAGGACAGTGAATGAAAAGATGTGCCAAATCCTCCTCAATACCCAAGTGGCAGAGAACACAAGTATAATCAGGCAAATGTGTATTCCTCTGTAGGGACCTCGTGCTAACTCGGTCTCGGAGGAGTAACCAGAAGGACCTCGTACTTACAAGTTGCAAAACGAAATAAAACACTAGTAGAAACAAACACCACAATCACTAGTGCCTGACTATTTTGTATTTGATCTACGACTTTGGATAGATATGGATATAGTTGGGTTCCTCGTGCCTGCCAATCCTATATGACTTGAGACATAAGCCTCATTCTGAACCCAAGATGCCATCCCCATTTTATCTCCTCTTTCAGTATCCTTACCCTCCTGCTGCTTGGAACACCCGTTGGCCTATATGTGCCGCCTTTTATAGCCACAAAGCATGTTTGTTCTTTTTTATTTTGAAGAAACATGCATGCTTGTACTATTTATTGATGTAGTCATGTTGTCCTGAATTTAATAAGAAAATAATCAGACTTTATAATCAGATTTGATGTTGGGTTGCATTTGTAGTCATTACAACTCATATAATCAGACTTTATAGTCGATCCACCAACGAGCCTACCATGTATACGTACATATCATGCTAATGCCTATATATCGTAGGACTTGATGTTGGGATGCACTTGTAAGGACGTGGTGAGTTACCTATTGTATACGTACATATCATGCTAATGCCTATATACCTATTGAGTTACCTAAAATCTTTTTATGTAACATATTCTTTGTTGCGAAGTCGTCGATGATGGTTTCAATATAACTACTGTCGCCAATGCAAAACATTGTCTTCCATATGGTCCTGATCTTCTTAATTGATTAGCATTATTAACTGGTTCCTCCGCAACTACTATCGCCAAGCATCTGGATACATCTTAAAGTGCTTGTATTACTCTTAAAAATTTATGAAGATCTCCTCTCTGTGATTCTTCCAAATTAGTAGCCATAAAGATAGCTTCTTGATGACTATGATACTTTTAAGAATTCAGATAGACAATTAGTAACCACAGTATCAGAAAGTAGGGATCACATGATAAACAATTAGTAACAAAATATTTAGATTAGTTAGATTCCTATCATACCTTGCAGCCTGTTGGAACTGCCGATTGTTATTATCGAACAAGGAGTGCTTGAGAGACTGTCGTGGTGACTGGTGAGATCAGGCCCTAGTTGCTGCCACTTCCGGCCTGCCTTCTCTGATCTGCTGGAACACCGCCGCCGGCCGCCGCCAGGCCCCGCCGACGCTCGGCCGCCAGGGACACGGAAGGTCGTGTCTCGCGACTCGTGCGGAGCGGGCGTGATCACAGTCACGACAGTCACGAGAGTCAAGGATACGGTGTAGTATCGTATATTCCTATTACTACTGTTGTATATACCTAGGGGCCCATCACTTTTCTGGACCTGGGACGTCCGCCCCTCCCGCCCCACCCAAGGGCCGGGCCAGCCACTATGTATACATATACATATCATGCTAGTGCCTATATATCGTAGTACTTGATGTTGGGATGCACTTGTAAGGACGTGGTGATGCGGTGTAGTCAGCTTTGGACCTATTTGACACAATCTTTTGTGGCTCCGCCCCCCCTTGCAATAGCAACTATAACATCACTACCTACAGAAACCGTTTTCCCTGATAAAATGAACTAAGAGGTCAAAGTGGCCATATTTTGGCTCCTCCGTCTCTGACTCCTCAAGTACTGTTGTAAAGAACCAGAGCCAGAAAGAGCCTGACTTTTTTCGAAAGCGAGCATAGCTCGTACTTCATTTAGAGAAATAGAGTAGTTCATACACGATTTGCAATCATCCCATGCCGAGTTGCCACAGAGTTGTTACAAGTTGACACACTGACACAAAGCACGGGCTTAAACGGTGGAGCGGGATAGATGTAAACTAGAAAGAAACAAATGTGCTACAGGGAACTAGGAGCCCGGCGGGAGCGTGCTTACAGGCGCTCGACCGTCTTAGCCCAGCGAGTACCGCGCATTGGGAAGCACTCCTGAAGAACCGCCTGCTTTTGAGGCGGTAGGATGTCATTTATGAAGTGACTGCGAAACCTCTCCGCAATCAAGGGATCCGGAGTGGTGGACGGCGCCCGGGCTGGCGGCCCTCCCATTTGTCGAGGAGGACGCGGCGGCGCCTGCCGCTCAGGCTGAGGGTCGCGGAAGGCGGACTTGGCCACGAGCCGGTCACTACGCCTAGGCACCCAATCCTCACTGATGGTGGGAGCACGCCTCGGCCGCGGTGGGGTCATGATCAACGGCTCCTTGAGAGGCAGGCGGAAGGACTCGATGAAGGCCGTGGCGTCGGCCGCGCCGGCGGCCCCGTCCCTCCCACAGCAGCCGCAGTGGCAGGCGCTGCCGTGCTTGGCTGAGGTCGGGCCAACATGGCAGGGGCCCAGGGCGGCGGTGCGGGCGCGCCAGTAGGCGGCGGTTGGGCGCACGCCGGGAGAAAGAGCCTGACCAAACTGGGTAGTCTTTACACTTTGAATAAGTATGACTCTATTTCGAGTAGTTAGGAAAAAAGCTTGTTAGATAAAGTGATGGAAAAAACTGTGTGTTAAATAAATCTAGCTCGTCTCGCTGCCAAATTTCACATAATATACTACCTCTGGTCCACTGGTCCATTTTATCTAGCACACACACACGCATATCAAGATTCAAACTTAATTTCCCTTGCACTGTTGCAGTTGATCTTTACCTGCTCCAGAATTATTACAGATGCTGTGCAAAACGGTAGGAGCTTGGATGCAGTGAGAAGTGAGATCTCAGTGCGGAAATTACCTCTGTGGTTTCTGATAGCGTGCTAGTGGACTGTGCCTATTGGTTGTTCTTGTCGTGACCCTTCCTGCCAGATGCGCATTGAAATGACTAATTATTCCCTGTTTGATTTTCTAGTCTAAAGTTTAAGTATCTAAAGTCGAGGACTAAAAACTTTATACCACTTTAGCTCACTTATTGGTCCAAAGTTTTTTTGAGGTGGATTAAACTTTAGACAACAGTTTAGATCTCTTATTTGGATAGTCCATGAGATCCGTAAAAATATAATGCTGACAATAGTTCATCCATGCGGTCCAATATATTATGAGCAATTGAGATGTATAGTCTTTTGACATATATGTAAATAAAAGCTGCTTGGGCCGAACTCTTTCATTTGTGTTTGAGAGGACGCCTGGAGTCCACCCCCCCTCGATAGCCCCAACGGGCGACTCGAGGGGGCGCCCGCCGCCAACTCCCAACCACCCCCCTCTCGGTTCTACTCCGGCCGCCACCGCTGCCCTCCGGCATGCGCGGCGGCCACGGCGGCCCGAAAAAGGACACCGTCGCAGTCAGCTCCCTCCCTCTCATGCCCCTGCCCCTGCTCCCACCTCCACCTCTTCCCCCGTCTTCAACTCCGGGCCTTCCCGATGGCGGATCTGGGCCGCCCTGGTGCTGGATCTGCCATCTCCCTCCACCTAGGCGGTGCTTCCTTGTGTGGGCTCTAGATCGCGCCCGTTCCGGCGAGGCGGTCGCGGTGATTGCGGCCTCCCGCGGTGCTGGCCGTGGCGGCGCCTGCGCGTCGCTCCCCGTGGCCGCATGCTCTCTCCGCGTGATTGGGTGGGCTGGGCGGCGGCGCCCTGCGGACCTTCTACACCTGCGGCCGGGTCCGTGGCGGGGACCGGCACCTGGTGCTTATGAGCGCACCGGGGCGTGGCCGGGTTGGCGTGGCGGCGGGCGGCGACCGGCGGCTGCCTCAGGTTGTGTCGGTGGAGCGTGTTGTGGTGGCATCGGCGTCGCCGTGGTGGTGTCGTCGGTGGCGGTGTCCTTGGTTCTTGCTTGTCGCGCCGTGGTGGTGTGATTTGTGGCGGCATGGTAGCGCCGCGAGCTCGCCGTGGTGGTTTGGCTGGTGGCGTGTGTCGTTCCTGCACTGCACTCTGCTCCTGGCCCCTTCCTGGAGGCGCCGTCTTCAGTCCGTCGTCGGGGCTGGTTGGAGCAAGCTTGGTGGGATGTAAATCCCCATATGCTATACACAACGAAGTTGGCGTCTTGGGGCGTCACTTCCTTCTCGCCCGGTCTCACATGCTGCTCCTTCCGTCTTCCGCTTGCGCCTTTTTGCACTTCTTGCTTCTCTTCACCTTGATTTGTCTTGTTGGTGTTAGTGGTAGCCAGTAGTTATGATGCTTTGTCACCGAGGTCTTCAGGTCGTGGTTCCGCGGATGCTTTGCCACCGTGGTGGTTCCGGTGGATGCTTTGCCACCGAGGTCTTCAGGTTGTGCTTCCGGCGGATGCTTTGCCGCCGTGGTGGTTCCGGTGGATGCTTGGCCACCGAGGTCGTGATTCTGGTGGATGCTTGGCCGCCAAGGAGGTTAGGGTATATGCTTTGTCACCGAGGTCGTTGTCTTTCCGGTAGATGCCTTGCTGTCGAGGTGTATCATCTACGACTCCGATCACTACTAGCTACCTAGGTGTTGAGTTATCTCTTTTGTATAGGCGCAGCTTGCTGGGATTGTTAGGTGGAGGGTTCCCTGCCCCTCGCTTTTCTTGCTTTTAGTTTATCTTTATGGTCTTCATTGGTGTTTTCTCCTGTGATGTCTTCTCGACATCAGTATTTGTTGTATTTGGATATGCTTTTCCTCCTCTTAATGAAATGCGGTGAACGCCCGATCGAGAAAAAAAAAAGCTGCTTGATAATTGTTTCACACTAAAAAGGGGTTAATCAAATGGTACTTGATAAATATGGAGCTTTGACATTAAATTTATTCTTGCAGAGAGCTCAACGTTGGTCATGTTGGGATAGTTGGATTGCATTAATAGAATCTGCTTCACATAGTCATCCTGCACAGCATTAGTCCAGCGAGCTGTGTATTGCTACCTATTTTACAAACGAAGGTTATCGCAGAATTCTTGGATCACTTTTACCAATGTAGGTTATTGCTGAATTCTTGAACTTCCTGGTTCAATTGTAGCATGAAGCAACATCGCACATATAGTTGAGTTCCTGATGCCTTGCCTACCAATCCTGGCCTCAGCTATTCCCATCTCTTGCCCCATGTCCTTACGACCTTACTCCTATAGTCTCTGCTGCATACAACGCGCTTGGGTCTCTTTGTTGCCTTTTATAGCCACTAATATATTTCTTCTACCTATTCATGCAATTGTTGTACTCACGACTTTAAGAAGAGAACATGCACTTCACAGCAGCATGTAGCCACCACAACTCTATATAACCACACTAGGTATTGAAGTGTGTTCTACGTTCTAGGCAAGCACGCATCATGGCAGCCAGTACCTATCAAGCTATTACCTGTGTATTATAGTACTACGCTTGTAAGGACATATAACTCAAAACAAATCATGAAAATTACCTATCATCTGGTGGTTGAAGCGCTGCCGGCACCAAGAAAAAAGAAAACATTAGCACAACACTAACCCTTTTCGCTAAAGCATATGCTTCCGGCACCACCAATGAGAGAACAATAGCACAAGAAAGGTAACTTACATTGCGCTTCCACCACAACAAAGTTGATACGGGTTTTTGATGGGCTTTTCAAACTTCATTAAAACTCAGAACCAATTTAACACACAAACCCAAATTAAAGATAATTTGAGCTAAGTGTTTTTATCTTCCTGTTTTGTTTGTCCATATTATAATTTATACCCATTAAGTCAAGATTTGTACATGTTACCTTGTACTTTGCAGTTTTCAATTTTACCAAGTCCAGCCATCAGTCATGGCATTGCCGGCAATCAAACAGAGGCGGCAACGGGCCATGATGCTTATGTTTCAGAACAATTTTTTTATAGACCAGCAACTTACATTGTATGCATCTCTTCTTTGAATGTTCCTTCAGTGCTAGCTGCTGGCAGTCCATTTCCATAACCTGTAATCTCCAGCTGCAGCCCTTGGATACGGTCATTTAAGGGCAGGAATGTTTTTGGGGAACCAAATTTTTAGAGAAGTTGTCATCATTTTTTTGTCATCAAAGTCAAGCATATAGTGTTAAAATCAGCCCCCACCCCCCTTATTTTTGTGGTTTGAGAATATCTGTTAATTGTAACCTGTTTTGTTTTTTTCGCTGGGCTTTGAAAGCCTTGTAACATGTACAGGGATATATTATGAAAATATTTAAGTAGGGACTTCCCCTGCTGCTCCCTCAAAAAATTACTTTGTTTGCATAATTAATTAATTATGTGTAGCAGTTTCTAAAAAAATCATTGTGTATAGCAAACTTACATGTAAATCCATCAAAAAATATACATGTATACTGCTGCACAGTAATTGTTATGGCTCCCATCATAATGAATACAGTGGTGCAATCAGAAATGGAAATGGACATTTCATAAAAAAAAAAAAGATATCATACTTTCTAAATGTCAGACAAAAAAATAATGTTGATTGAACCGTGCTCAATTGATAGGCCAACCTGTACAGTTCCGCGTACACAATAGGCATGGCTGTTTTGGTCCGGCTCATATTTTATTTTGGCCACAAAGCCCTCCTAATTCTAACCCCGAGCATAGGAAAACGGCCAAGATCCGCTCTCTTTCTAACCCCGAGCATAGGAAAACGGTCAAGATCCCATCATCATCTTGGTCATTATTTAAGCTGGTAATTGCCCGGGTCACCACACTGGGTAAGTGAGGCTCACGGCCTATGGGATCACTGTTATTCTGCCCGACTATTTTGGACTTGATCCA